>CM029925.1:63933968-64231468 GCA_017639245.1 Myiopsitta monachus
TGGGAAGCAGATTGTCCTTACTTTAGTAACTACACACAAACGCTTCTTAGTAAAGTGGATTAGAATTTGAAGAATAGATCAGCTTTATGTTCCACTATGAAAAAGGAAAAGTGTGTTAATTGCTCATAGACAGTAGCTTATACAGAGGCACTTCACAGCTGAAGAATATGATATGGAAAAGACCTTTGTTTAAATAACACGAGCAGTGTTGTGACACCAACTAAAATCCTTAATGCACAGCAAGAAAAATAAAGGCAAAACAATACGGGATAAGAAGAATTCTGGCTTTAAATGTAGTACTGGGGGGGCATTGCATGTGTCAGGCATGGCTAAAGGCACTTTTTTTTTTTTTACATTTCTTCCTTGCGTTAAAAATATGCAGATATTTTTATGTGAGGTAATTGCAAAATGTAATATGTATGAGTAGTTGCCACATACTTTGGTTTAATTTGTGTGTGTGTGTGTGTGTGTTATAAATTGTCTTTAACCAGAATACCTGAGAAAGTGCACATTCTTTATTTTTTTCAGAAATACATTCTTTTAGTGTAGATCAGAAGAGCACACATAACATTATCCCTCGCAATTTTAATTGCATGGCTCTAATTATCAGGTTACAATTCTGTCTTGCAATCAGAATTTTTTAAATGAAACACAGTTAATAAATAAGCCCATGAAGGACTGCGTTACAGCCTTGGAAGTGGCTTGCAATTATGTAAACCTTCAGGTAAGATTATGGTGTTTCAGATGTCTGAAACAGTTGCTGATCTTAAATACCAAAAATACAGCGGTAGTTAGGCTGATTAGGGATAAACTTTTAGCCTTTGTTCTGAAGTTCATTGCTCAGTGGGTTTAATTCAGGCCTTAAATCTCACTTGAATATAACGTATTTAATACAGCAATTTGGGACCTCACTTCTTTTATAAGTAATGTTCAACTACTTAGTGGGTGAATTAGTTTGTCTACAAACTCTGAGCAGCTCCTGATAATATTTGACTTGCTGTTCCATACCTGTGATAACATTTAACCTTAAGGTTTCTTTTTGTAGTCATTAAATGTTCAATCTTCAGTAGCATCATTTGCACTAAGGAATATAGCTAAGCAAGAACCGTCACTATTCTAAAAATGCTTTCATACAGTTTGCTCACTTTATCCATTTTTTATTTGCAGTTGAAAAATGAAGAAAAAGATACGTATGACGAAAACCTCCATTACCCTTTTCTTCTCATTTTAACCAAACACAGATAGAAGATGACTTGTTTGTCTGTTTGTTTTAAGGTGGACTACAGAAATTTAATCCATGTGTATGGATGGTTGGGAGTAAGGAGGGTTCAGTTCCCCCCCTTTTGTTCCTGAGCCATCATCGGAGAAATATTTCCAATTGGAGCTTGTTTCACAGTGTGTAAACATTGAGACATCTTTTTTTGTATCATTTCAGAACTTCATTTTTTCCCAATTATATTCCAGCTTAAAACTGATTGGACTTTATATGTATGCCTTAACAAAGGTGTAACACTGGGTTCCTTCTCTTTCGTGCCTTTAAACTTGCATGTACTTTGTTAATCTCTTTAAATGTTATTTTTGGTGTGTATTTGAAAATATTTGAGCAATATTCTTTGTGGGCTTATATAACTGGTGTAAAGGAGTAAATGAATTCACATTTAATTAGCAAGGAAATAGTTGTCTTTAAGATCTTTTAAAAGTGCACCTATTGAATGCTCTAATTTTTCTGCCCTTTTTTTTTTTATTTACTTAATTCCACTGCTGGTTTTTCTATCCATGTCCTCATTTAATTCAGTTTTGAAGGCTTTTTATATCTGTAGTTTTTTCCAGCAGGACTCTTCCTCCTGTAGATGTATAAGAAATTATGCATCAGACAAAAGCCTCATAAACTGACCATTTGTCCTTTGGACACAATAGCCTGCCCAGCCCCTCTGCTCCTCCTCTCCAATTATGTGTGATTAGTCTCAGTGTGTTGTGTCAAGAAGGGGGAGTGTGCTGAGTGCTTATTATCTGTTTAGGTACAAGAAGAGCACATTTAGGTTCTGACTATGAATGGAAAGTGAGCCTTTATCAGGACTAAAATCTAAATGCTACTATCCTAGAAATCGCTTTTTTAAAAAATACATCCTTTTCGGATAAATTCCGAGAAACATGGTAACAACTAAAGAATTCTGTAGTGTAATCAAACTCTCTCTCTTGAATTAGTTTATATTGTGATGTATTAGGGCCCAAGTATTTGATAAACATGTGATGTGACTTTTCTTGACAAAAATCCTACAAAGAAACAGGGGTGATTGCTTATTCTCTTAATGGTTTAATAGACCATTTAAATGACGTCTCAGGCAAACACCCTGGATCATTGAAGAGCCCTGTACAGTCTCTTAAACCACAACACTTTTTAAATGGTGAAAAAAGAGAGAGACCCAGGGACCATGACTGAGAGAAGGAGGTACTAGAAGCAAGGAAGTGTAGAGGGTCATGCTGAAATACATTCATTAAAAGAATGGCAGTGAGCATTCTTCCGTATGTAACAAATTGGGCGGCATGTAAACCTCGAGCTCATGAAAGTCCCTTTCTCTGCTCTTCTTCTCAAACAGATTTCTTCACTACCGGTTTGCATGTCCTTGTATTCAGTACTTTTTATGCTCCATTAGAGCACCTAGATGGATCTCAGAAGGCATAGGTCAAGTCGTAGTTAGATCATACATTTCTGTCTCACAAAAACTTGAATTGCAATGCCAAGCGATGGGCTAACATCACAATAACAGCAATTTATTCCTCTTTTGATAAAAAGCAGCCTATTCTCAGTGTTAGATAAAGACCAGGGGCAATGCAAACCAACCATTTATCCTAGAACCGAGTAGTATGTCTCCCCTAGAGCTGGTATGAGTTTCATGTTCAAACTCTTGTTGGAAGATGCTTGTCTCATAAGAAATCAGACGCATTTAGGAGTAATTTGAAGTTGCTGTGAAGGTGGCTTTAGTCTAATTAGCTTTGTTTTGTTTGTCCCACACAGCAGTGCCTTTGTTTTCTCTAAAACCATGTACAAGGAAATCTTTATAATCAACAAAGGAGTGTGAAAAATACTGAAAACTTACAATTTGTGAACCTTTTATTTTTGAGAGGGCTTGAATGTCTGCTGTACAATAATCTAATAAAGATTGTTAGTTGCCAAAAATAGAGCCAGTGTCACTGAATTGTGTGGTTTTATCTCTAAGAAGAAAACAGTTTTACTCAAATTAGTAGCCAATAATTGCTTTTTATTTCTTTAGTGTCTGTCACTTGAGTTGAAGGCTTTGCACAGGTGCTGCTATCCCTAAAGTGTGTAATTGGTGGCTTGTTTACCAAAGATGTAGTTAGGCTTCATCCTACCAACTCACATTGGAGCTCCACAGGCAGTAAAGTTATTCATCTACATAAGTGCTTGCAGGTTTGGTCCATGCAGATATTTTTAGAGGTATATAAGCAAGCTCTCTTCTTGATTTTTTGTTTTAAAATGGGTATTGAAAAGTGACAGATGTAGGATTTACTGTATATGAGGCGCTAAAAGTGTTCTTTTTTAGAGACATCTCAGAGTCCCTCGTGTTAGTAGGAAATTGTTTCTGAGCTCTGAAATTTTAATTAAAATACAGTATTTATTAATACATCAAATGTCTTTGCTAAGAAAGAAGTTAGGCAGTTTCTCAAATCATGCTTATAAAACGTATCAGTGCCTTTCATGTGATGTGCTTTAACTAGCCTCTGATACTTGCTGTATTTTTAATGATATAGTTTACTGTGTTCTGTAAGAGAATATTTGGCTTAATTACTTTGTCTGCAAAGCACTTCAAAGATGAATGACACCGTGCAAGAGTTATGCTGTCTTCAGTGCGAATGGAAGAGTTAGGCTGATGCAAGTTTCCCTTCATGCATGTTGGTAGTTTTTAGAGCATCATTGTGCCTTGCCCCTCTCTCAGAGAAAAAATGGCAGAGAGAAATGAGCTTCTTGTGGACATCCATTCCCCTGGGCACAGCCCTAATGCAGCTGATTCTGCTGGCAGTGAGTTGTGATCTTCAGAACATAAAGGGTCAAGAAAAAATCTTCCATTTCATGCTGTGAAAGCTGGCAAAGGCTTTCTGAAAAATCACAAACTAGTCCTATCTGATAGCATTCTGGAATACTGGGCCAAATCTCTCCATTTGGGTAATAAGTTTGATTTGAAATGAAAGGTGTCTTAAGAGTGTGAGATGAGGCAGGAGAACATACTATCCCAGATACCAGTCCAGCTGCAAAATCCTTATTAGACAAGTCATTCACATTTTGCCTGTGACTTAATGGTTGCATGTTGGCATGAGGAGGGAAGCGGGATTGAAATTGTTCACCCCATGAAAAATATCCTTACATCTTGAGCCTGGCTGCATGCAGTTTATCAAGTGTTGTATCTCTGTTACAACTCTCCTTCACTGTTCCCTGAACAAAAGAGGATGCAGTGGGTGGAGCTTTTGGTCCGCCTCTTGATATGGCAGGTGGCACAGCTGATATGGCAAGGGAAAGAGGGAAAAGGCAGTAACACGTTGAAAGTCAAACAGAGCAGCGTTTAAATACCATCTTTCACTTGTTCTCAGTGCAAAAGAGGAATAACCAGGTCCCTGTCTTTTCACAGAGCAAATTATAAACGCATAGTTTAGCCTGGATTTCTTCTGCGTGGTTTTCTTCTTCTTTAAACCAGCAAATGAAAAGTAACGTGGAACCATGAATTCCTTTAGCTCTTGTGAAATGTTTTGAGATGCCGGTGGAAGGTGCTAGGACAGCATGTACCACCACTTAGATCTAAAATGTTTTCTGCGCAGCATGGTTGTCCCGTGGTTTTTCCTCAGAAATAGATGATTTTGATGCTTTCTCTCTCTTTATTAACTTTTTAGATTTTCCTGAGTCTGATTAAGATGGCTTGCCACGGTTTTGCAGTCACAAATCAGTAGTCTAACACTGGCTCTAAACACACCAGCGTCTTTTGAAAATGGTTTTAAAAGCTGATTTTCAATGTTACTCTCATCTGCCCCACAATAGCACTTACTTAACCCAGCCAAAATGGGGGTACCCTGACGCATAACACCATAAAGCTAAAAGTAAGCTAGTAGTGAATTTGCATTCAAATGTTTAAGCAGGGAGCAGATGCCCCCAAAATTATGCCCATTCCCCATACGCTGGAACCTGAGGCACGGTGTTGCTGTCTCATTTGCCTATAGCCATTTAGAAAGCAGCCAATCCGCTCTAGAACTGACCCCAAATTTTGCAGACTGAGCGCACCATCTCCACCTCTGCAAGATCCATCTCCCTCTCCAACCTGTGGACTCTGTTCAAACAGCTGAATGTAACAAACCTAACTTTTCTTTCCCGTTTTTAAAAGGTTTAGCCTGTTATTAAGGGGCCTTGCTTAGTCAGCAGCTGGCTTGCTGCCAGAAAGCCCAGCATATTGTTGTGGCTGGGTAAAAGCTGGATATTTTCCATCTCTGTCCGACAGTGGCATTGGGTCCGCATTGTCTTCTTGTGTGTAAAGTGCGTGGAAAGTAGAGGGAAGATGCACAGAGCGGTAGTCCAGATGGCATTCCACAGCCTGAGAAGAAACATCTTGACCCTCGAATCTGGGTTAAACTCAACAGATGCCAAGCCCCCAAAAACAAAGAGCTGTTGTGGCTGACAACAGCGGAGGAGTGATAGGCCTGCAGTAACAGAAAGTATCTTTTATTTTGGATGCATTTCCTGCAGATAACCAACACAGTGTCACTTGCAGAACATCGCTTATTAAAAATAAGCAAAAAATAAAAGGTTCTTAGCATTAGGCACCGTCCCCCTGTTGCCCGTGGGTGATGGGTTGTGCTGGCAGAAGAGGATTTGAATGTGCATCCAGTGCGGTGCCCTGCCAGAGCCAGTGTGCTAGAAGACCGGCTATTTTTTCCTGCCTCTGACTTCAATTAATGTACTTTTAAAATGATTAAACATATCATGCTGTGACTTCTAAAATGTCAACAAGCTTCTAAACTTGGGAGACAGGAATGTAATAAAATAGGTAATAGGAGATTCAATAGTTAATAGAGGCCCTGAAGTGTGAGTGTATACAGTAGCTGTATATTGGAAACTGTGCAAATGAAGATGGCTTAGTATTGCAAACTGAGGAAGAAAATTGTTTTTAATTAGCACCTTCATAAGAACTGCTGATTAATACTGTTTGGTTTGGTGAAAAGCTTTCAGCTGAGTAATTTGTACAGCCATTACAACAGTTTTGTTAGACCAGGACTCCTGTTGTTAAACACAAACAGCAGATGATAATGGTGGAAGATGAGTTTGTCATGTAACAATTTACCTTATTGAAAAAAGCTTTATATAAAACCCAATACAGTAGGTACCAGCAGAAATCACATATTTTAAATCCTTTCAAGATTGCAGTGTGCGGTGCTAGTGTGTTTTTTTCATGGACTAGAAACAGATTTTATATCATTTATAAAATTATATATACAATTTAAAGGTGTTGCAGCATGGACAGACCACTTTACTGGTAATGCTTTACATCAGGACAGTAAAGTGCTGAGATATTCAAACACTTCCTAAGTATACAAAGTAGGTCTAAAAATTGAAAGGTAATTAAGTAATATTGTTCACATGCAAATGTGTGTTTGTGCATTATGCACTGAAATTATGTCTGGTGTTTGTGGGATGTCTAGCATTTATACCTAAGGCTTTAAGGAGATTTCTCCCAGGTTAACTACTGTTCACTACTTTTGCTTGCTGTTCAACTGACAGCAAAAAATTAAAACCCGTTATCCATGTCTCCATAACAGAGGAGCATATGTATTTTAGTGGCCTGGATAGGAAAATCAGTGTGGCCTGTAGAAACAGAGGGATTTTATTAAATGTGGTAACAATGAAGGAATATCTGCACTAAATTATGACGCTAACCAAGGATGGTAAGATCTGTAAATTATTGGAGTGCTATAATAGAACATGAGAGTTTTCCTTTAGACAGGCCTTCGGGGTAATAACAAGGGTTGAGACTCACGACAGTGCCAAATAAGCTTTAGACAGCATAATAGTCTGCAAAGAAAAGCCACAGAGCACTAATGTAAAAGAAGAGCTGTCCACCACATGCAGTAAAAATCACCAAAGGTCATTTTATGGTAGCAATTGTGACATAAAATTGGTGGTCATGCTACATGTCTAATACTCAGCACAGCTTTATAAATGATGGGCCCCTAGCGATGGCTGTCATTAAGTGCTTTCATCATAATAAACTTTAAACTGTTGGCTTTATGAATCGCCAGCCAGCTTCAGCTGTTCGTTGGATGGAGCTTGCAGTGCCTTAAGTGTGACAAGGCCTATTAGGAACTGCAACCATGTTTCAAGCGTACTTGGCTTTCCCACTCCTGGGGTGATTGCTGCCTATTAAATGGCATCTGGGAAGATTTTCCTCCAGCAATCTCTGATCAAGAGCTTTTTTGGGCTTTGACCTGCATTTCCTTCAAGACTTTCTCTGAGGAGTTTTATAAGAGCAAAACTCCAGAGGATTTATAGCCACTTCTGATTAATACCTTTTCAGTTTTTCTAGCAACTCTCCCACTGCTACATGGAGAAAAGCTTTCATTGTTCCTAAGGTGCTTATTTGTGACCTTTTCTCTGCTTTCTGATTCCCTCTAACATGTTCTCAGTGAAATCCTTGGTGCGCAACCACGACAGTTGCTGAAGTTGCTTTGTGTGGAGTGGCTTTGATAGTTAAAAAGGGAAAATTAATTTAGAAGGAACTCCTCCCATTTCTATTTCAACAGTGTTCTCACAACTCACGGGGAACAATTAAATGCCAACAGTAGCGGTTTGCTATCCTAAATAGTGTACACGCTACCTAAGTTAGAGAGGCTGCTAATTCCTCAGCGCTCCAGCTGAGGGGAATGCAGCTACATAATTGTAACAGAAATTTCTGCCTCAGACCGTGCTTCCCAAATCCCTGTACTAAGACACAGCCTCTGCAATCCATTTGCAGGCAGAGAAGCAGGCTCCTTCCAGCAGCTTCCTCTCTTTGTAAGGAAATTGCCCCAATCCCGAGTTCATTCGCGGTCCCTCACTGTGTTGGGATAGCACAGGCAGAGGGGCAAAACCTGAAGCATTCACAGCTTTAAAAAGGTCATGGCAGCACCCCGAGACTCGCAGCCCCTTGGATGCATAGGCTGCCAGGAGCTGAACCCACTCTGGGCATGGGGCAGGCTCAGGGTGCAGCCCCCAAGGTGACGCGGTTCTGAAGCCCGGAGCACACAAGGGATAACTATACAGCTAAAATATAAAGTTGCATATAAAGATTTCATGACACTAGATTATATTTTCATCACCCTTACGCATATGGAGTCCTTTAATTTCTATAAATCTTACAGTGAGTTAGAATTAAATCATATTAGTGTGAATAATGAATGTTTAGGGATCACTCATCTACGAACTTGCAGTATTTAATTTACAAGGACTATACATTTTTTAGATCTCTTAACAAGGAACTTTAAGCACTTCTTGAGGTTTAAAAAAAGAAAAACGGATCTGGGAAGCAAAAATGCTCCGTTTTTTCCCAGGATCCTGAGTGAGTGACTCAGGAGGTATTGTAATTGCAAAAGCTTTCTGTGTATAAGAACCTGGCTAATACTCTTATTAGCATCTTTTTTAATCCAGGTAACATAATAGTCCAAGTGTCAGATGAATGTCTCAGAAGTGGACCATTAAAAGTAAATTGCAAAACCTTTGAGAGATTAGCATTTGAATCCAGCCAGAAGCTCCTTGAGGTTCTTGGGTTTGGATCAGAGTCCTTAAAGCAGAAGTTGCTATCACAAATCCTGTCAGCCTCCAAGTTACTCCGGATGAGAAGACAGTAGCCGCAGTTGTCAGCCTTAGCTCTAGGCCTGTTTCCTCTGGGAAGCACATGTACAAAAGGAGATCTTTTCACTGTGAAAAGAGGTTTCGTTTTCTGAAACCTTTAATTTCTGAAGAAGTTTGAAAAGTAAAGAATAAATGAAGTACAATAAACCAGTGTTTTCTGGGTAAATATAGATGTTTTAATTCCTCATAGCGATAGTCCTTAAACAGGGCAGTACTTAGCATGTTGAACATGCATTTTAGAGTCATTGCTCAAACATCACGATGGGCTGATAAAATAGGAAATGGTTTCCCTTTTCCCATGTAAAGAAACCAAGGCAAAGAAGTGAAGTAACATGCATAGAAAGTCTCCAAGACAGGCAGACTTGCATGTATAATGCAGTTCTCACTCAATGACAGTTCTTAAACAGCAGACCTTCATCCATTCATCAGTCTTTATGCTAGATGTTGGCTTACCCTGAGAGCTGCATTTTTTGAATCATCAGATACCACCTGAAATTCGCTGAAGGGGTTTTTGTTCTTTCTGACCCATGGTACCAGCAGTGGATTTTTCATCCGAAGTACTGAAATACAGACAGGGATGCCTGTATTTCAATGTGTCATCTCCCTGCCTCTAATGCATCTTAGGAACAAGCTGCTCGTTTCTGAGGGATGGGTAAGAGCACTGAAGAAAATACGCAGAACTTTGTCATAGTTCTATGAGAGAAGAAGGCTTATTTGTATGGAGGGAGCATTGATGATTGTTCCTACAACTTCATAGTGTTTTACTGTTGCGGTACTGCTTTTCAGGGGCTAGTGGGGTATGCTTAGCAGAGGTGGCTCTAGATTCGGTGTTCTCTATCTCATCAAAAATCTACAGAAATGGGTTTGGTGATTTTTTTGAGACTGATACTTCCACAAGTCTGCAGGCAGTTACTTTGCTACCAGGAGCTTTAGGGATGAGGACCACACTTAAAGCATTTTGCAGCATTAGTTTCCAAAGCTCCATGTGAATCACAGCGAAGGCGTTAGTACTGTGTAAGCGTATTCAGTAATTGATGCAAACAGTTAGAACGATGACACAACAGGAAGCAAAGTGGTGATTTAACCTTCCATTCCCAGTATGAGGAACACTAGCAGCTCTGCAGATTACTATGGAAAGGGCAGGTGTTTTTGTCACAACTCCACAACAGCTTGTGCCAGGCGAGGTGCATCTGTGCTTTTCCATGCCCACCGTGCAGGCAAGGTACTGCCAGATAACTGCATGGGGATTGAAAAGGAATCATGTCACAGGCACCAACACTTTGGGCATCTGCCAGCTTATGTAGTGAGGTAGAAATATTAGTGAACACGTGGGCAAAGAATCCATTATGGAAATAAAGGGCATGGGGGAGCACAGAAACAATGAGCCATATTTTACAGTGGTTTATAGGCTGCACAGAAAAGAAATGGAAGAGAGTGAATTCTCCTCGTTCAATGGGAAGATACTAACCATGACAAAAATCATCTGGAAAGGTGTTCAGCTCAGTTATAAGGCAGCCCTTTTGAAGCACTTTCAGAGTTATTTTCAGCTGTGAGCAAAACAGGAATATTGCCACCGGGTAGAAATTGCAGCCAAACAATGATCAGCAAAAAGGATGCCTAATGCTGAACCCCAGCCCATTTCAGATCACTTTCAGCCTGCTCTTTTCTTTGTTTTAAAGCCCCATTATGGCAATAATGACTGCAAAGCATGGGCAACATCCCATCCTGGTCCTCTGCACCAGGGCAGTGAGCGTTAGAGGCTTGCCTCAGATGGCCCAAAGGACTGAGTACAGGCTGTTTAACATAGCAGGGGGAGGGCAGATGCTATCTTGGGTTATGGCATTCAGAAGGCCCTGTTTGTGTCCAAAAATCAGGAGTGAGGGCAGAACAGTTCCAGTTAGGTTCATCGCAGAAGAGCGACAGCGCACAACCATTGCAGGGATGGAGATCATCGAGACAGTGTACTGACAGTCAGAAAGGCAGAAGATGGACCTTGCAGAGTAGCAAGACCGGTGTGGCACAAAGTGCAGGTAAGACTGAACAGCTTAAAGCTTCTCACTTCTCCAGAGTGAACATAATCTGTACAATTTTGAGACTTTCCTGTGCCAAATTATCACAGGCACTTACAGACCACAGGTCAGCGTAGGCTTGGGACGCCCCTGCATGTGCTGCAGTGCATCCATGTGATGCACTGCGTGTGTGCGCTCATAAGGAAAGGTGAAAACCAAAGGAGCAGCAGTGCACACTGAGTGCTGGGAAGTCTCAGCCTTGTGGCATGTTTGCTTGCCTGGGCTCAAGAGGACAGTGTAAAGGCAGGATATGATTGTAACACAAATGGTTTTGCCTTCAGAGCAGTATACCTCTCACTAATGAGGTTATTAGGAATGTGTTTTCCCTAGGTAACCACTCTTGCCAGCAGGCAGGGACATTTTGTGTCCACGCAGCCATGCTCTTACTGCTGCTGGATGGAATTCCCCTGTCCCAGAGCCACCATCTGTTTTATCTGATACGCAAACACGCAGCACTTCCCACCCGTGACAAACGGGGTCAAGCCGAAATGAACACCTGCATGAACAGTTCAGGTCACTGTACAGGTATTTCAGTTGCAGAAGCACTGCACATTTTCCTGCTGCTATTTGGAGGCTGATGTGTGTAGCCTTAAGCAATAATTTGCTTATTCATCCATTCCAGTAGCTTTGTTCCTGCTGACTTCTCCCTAAAAAGTGATGTAATGCACGTTTTATGAGCTATAGGACAGTTATGGCTTAAGGTGAATCTATATGTACCAGAACTGGGAAAAAAAAAACCACCTTATACACATAAAAGCTCCACATCAAAATTGTTGTTAATATTCCCCTTTGCTGATTTCTTTCCTTTTCATAGCATAGAAAGAAGAATAAATTTAATAATGGTGAATCTGGGCATGCTTTCAGGGTAGGGAGCATGGAGAGAAATCAGAATATTCAGAAATCTGTGAGCTGGAGGACAGCTTTTCACGAAGTGCCGGAAAAGCTCTTTCAAATGAGGAAAGAAATTTAAACGTTTAAGAAATACGGATGTACCAGTGTGGTGTTCTGCAATGCATCTTCAATGCTTGAAGCAGAGTCATTGGTATATTCCTAGATTTCTTTAGAAATCTAACTTCCAAAGGCAGATAGTCCTGCAGTAATAGTTCAAAACACTTGTGCTTCTATGAGGGATGTCTGTAGTACTTTATGCTGCAAGCTGGCTGGGAGTTCAGGCACAGCATGGCTGCACCTATGTTGACCTCAGCATGCTAAGCCAAGGAATACGCTCCATTTGTGCTTCCTGACCTAGCTCTGGCCGTCTGTATTATGGCCAGTGAAAGGCCTATGGTTTGGCTGCAAATGTCCAGTCTTGGCCTATATGAGCTTGGAATGGGTTGCCCAGGGAAGTTGTGAATGCTCCATCGCTGGCGGTGTTCACGGCCAGGTTGGACATAGCGTTGGGTGGCATGGTTTAGTGGGAGGTGTCCCTGCCCATGGCAGGGGGGTTGGAACTGGATGATCTTAAGGTCCTTTCCAACCCTAACTATTCTATGATTCTATGATTCTAAGTGTAGGCTGCTTATAAATCCAAGTCTTCCAGTGGGTAGCTTCAGGACCCAATGAGCAGGTTCTGTTGCAATGTGCTTAGGTAGGACCCATATGAAACAGACAGTTCTTCCATGCCATAGACCTGTGCTGAGCGGTGCCATCAGGCTGAACCTTCTCTCTTAGTGTTTCCTGCAGTTTTCTTCTAACCTGCATTTGAACATACATCCTCCTAAGGTGGGCTTGAGCTTGTGTGCCGTACAGACCTAACTGGTCACCTGCAGATTCTCCTGTGCTGGACCTGCCCTTTTTCTCTGCTAGTTTTGCTGGGGTGTAACTCAGAAACCTCTGCCCTGTACTGGTGCAGTGAAAGGTAATTACACTTCCTGAAGGAAAACACAGCAGCACAAAACCTCCATTTAGCTCTTAAAATCTGCTCTGATAATTGTCTTAAAACCAACCTGCAAATGCGAAGCTTTGAAAAGCACTACACCAGAGCCCATTCATGCTGCTTATATAGTAAAAATTTAGTTGTACAATCAATTGCAGTGTCTATCTCGTTTAGACCCCATAGGACCTTCCTATATGGCCCTCTGACTCCATGAGAATAGAGGCAATTCTCTCTGGGCAGCTATGTATTACAAAGGAAGCCACCACCACTGTGAGTAACATTATCTTAGCAGAAATATCCCTGCCGTTGCCCAAACCTTGACCTACTGTGTGGTTCTTTTTCTGTTAACATAACTCACTTGACATCTTTACCTTTGTATACCACTTTGCTGTGATTCCCTATGACCCTTTTAAAGAACTATAGTGGTGGTAGAGCTTCATTGCAAAGATGAACTGCAAAGCATAGCCAAATTTGGAGGGTCTGGAGGGAAGGACAAAGGGTTATTGGTTACTATTTCATGCATAGCTCGCCACAAAGAAATCATAGTGAAAAATGCATGGCAGTGAAGACAGTGTAGACCCCCTCTCCTTTGCAGGATAATTACAGTGAGGTACTCGACACAGACCTATCCTTTCTTACATTTCACCAGTTAATTTTATTGCATCAGGGAAAGTGAAGCAGTGACAATAAAAATTATCTTTGAGGTTTCTAGCTTTCTGACATTAAAAAACAGATGCTTTTTTTTCTGAAGGCTCTAGGAAGGTGTGAAGCTCCCATGTCCAGGCCATGGTGCCACATGCATGATAGCACTATTCAGTTTTCTAGGGTCTTGTTAGGAAAGAAAGATCAGAGCAGGAAAGTACCAGGTGCTACATTTTCCCTCCTTCTTCTTCCTGGTTATACTTAGGATAATTTGGCTTTCAGATGGTCTGGTCCACCCCAGTGTCCTATGTCCTTGTATTCCTTGAGGACTATGTGCTTTTGTGCTCTGCATTAACAGGAGACATAAGAATGATTTTTAGTGATGCAAAGAGCAAGAGATGGATTTTTTTCTGAAACACCAGGCAGAGATTCTCAGAGGTTCTCATTTTGCTGCCTCCTCAGGCAATGCATGTACTTTTCAAGGGTAGTGAAGAAAGCTGCATCTTCTCCTTTCAACAGAATACAAGTGAGGTTATCCACTTGTGACTTTTCAGTCAGCTAGCAAGCTTTATTCCATCAGTTGAAGCATGACTTGTTTTACTCTCCTGCTGGTCACTGGTACTTAGATATAACTTAAAGACTTCGGAGCACAACAGGAGTTACAGTGCTGCTGGTGAGTATGGCAAACCTGCACACACATGCTGTGGTTTTGTTTCCCAAACCCATCAGGCCCTTGTGTGAAAGATCTTGAGTAACGAGGTGTTTGCTGTCACCCAGCTACTTCACTTGCCCTTTTACTGAGCTCCTGCACAGTATTGAGGCAGTACCCGTGCTCCTCCTGGGACCTGCCTTTAGGATGTTCTCCCTTACTGAAGAAAGGCCTAGACTGAAAAAAGGGTACGTCTCAGGTTCACTGCAAATGCTGATGCAGAGCCCTTGTCTGCAAAACACTGTGTCAACACTGACCGGCCGGTTCTCAGAGGACCTCCCGAGTTACGTGAGTACCCGTATCAACTGAACAGAAAGAAGTTCCTTACATAACTTGTCCCATGTTGCTGACTCAGGGAGAATTGCTGAGGAGTTTCTGGCTCGAGGCTCAGTGCCTGATCAACCACGTAGGCTTGCACTGCAGGCTCCAAGCCCCAACAGGGCTCTGCTTCGTGTCCTCACAGGCACGGGCGTGCAGCCAGCTCTCATGCTCCAGGACCTAAAGACTCCGTCCTGTGCCCCACAGCAGCAGCAGCAGGATGGGTGTATCACATATATTTCCCCAAATGCATGTTCTGGTCATCTGAACTCTGTGCTTTGCTGAGAACTGAAGGGGTATATCACTGTCTGTCCTTGCTGTAGGATTCAGAGTCCCCCCTCCCGCAGTCCCCACAATACAGAAACCCGTGATACAGCCTTGTGCTGTGGCTCAGGTGTCAGGAGGAGTGCTTAGCCCTCCTGCGGGCAGCATTGTCCCCACCCCATCTATCCCTAGCACAGGCCTTTGTTTGCACCCCATGGGAGGAAAATAATCCCCTTGCCTCTGACCACACCTGGATTCAGCCTCCAATTTGGCACCTTGAAAAGTGAGCCAATTCTCTAACACTCTTGCCAGGACTAAAGCCAGGGTGAATGCAGCTAATTCTCACCACTCTAATTAGGTGGTGAGTTAGCAAGGGGAGACCTCACCTGTTAGAAAAATCAGAGAGAGAGGAAAAAGAAGGGAGGAAAGAATCGGGCAGAAAGAGGGAAAGAAAGGGAGGAAAAGAGGAAGAAAGAAATGAGAGTACTCTGAAAAAGAAAAAGGAAATCACCGAGCGCTTGATTGCTGTAACCAGGGGGGAGGCCAGGAACAATCCCTTTCCTTGCAGGTGCAGGACAGAAGAGGCTGTCTTACACAGGTCTGAAGCCTGAGCACTGGAGGAGCACCTGGGGGGCTGCCACAGAGCAAATGCCTTTCTACATTTTCTGACTTGCTTTGGCTGTAGGTCTCTGGGGAAGCCTTTACTGGAGAAACCAGACAAAGGTGTTCCTGTTGTTACTCATGGGAATTCACTGGTTCAGAGAAATGCCCTGAAAATATGTTGAAATCCAGTTACGCGGTCTCAGATACACAAACAGAAAAAGCCTCCATTGGTGCTGCACCAGCCCTGGCCAAAAAAACCAGCATTTTCCTCAGGTTTATTTAATAATCAGGTGCCTTTCTCACCACCACCATCCACCCCCCCCCAAAGAAATAAATCACATCTGCTCTAGATTACTTGAAATAAAGGGGACCAAAACCTGTATGTATGATTTCCTTAGCTTCTCCTACACAGAGATCCAGGGCCATGGAAACACCAGACTAAGAGGCTTAGAGTAAATCCTGGCAGTCTCAGTGCTAGAAACTCTCCCACTGATAAACAAAGCCTAATAAATAAGTTTGAGAGAAAAACTAAATGAGAGCACGTCATTGTTGAGCAGTTAATTAGGATCCCTCTAAGCATTCGTGCTGCAAAGAGCAAGGAAATTAAAGAATATAAAACATATGTTGTCAAGAGTGAGAACATGCTGAAAGTAAACACTACTGTTGTTATTAGTAGTAAAAATGATATTAATTAGTTGTATTACAGTAGCACCTAGTGGTACTACTGGATCTCATCCCCAGATGAGACTAGGGTCCCCAAATATGAAGGTCTTAAATAGAAGTTGCATGTACATGTATTCACGTGCATACATACGTGTCATATGCATGTAGATATGTGTCCATAACATATAGACAGACATGCAATTCAAACATGAAGAAATCCCAGCAAATGGAAAGTCAGGACACAGAATATTTTGTAAATTGGCTTCTCCTATTCCTATTTTCTTTTTGCTGCTGCAGTGCAGCTGTTTGCAATTGTTACTTGTGATACAGAGAACACCGGACTATAGTTCTGCAGAAATCAAAGTGCATATATATATATATATATGCACATATATATATGTACTCTGTGTGTGTGTGTTCATATACACATACATACATATAGATGTATCTGTGTATACACACACATACACACCCGTGTACCCTCACACAGATATGAAGTTATTTTTCTCCTATCTTGGTTCAATACAGCACAGAAAGCTTGGCTGAAGACAGAGTAAATACTACCCCAAGGGCTCCGTTTACTCACCAAGCACCATTTCTTCACTGCAAGTAAAACTGCCGCTGCCCTTTCTGTGCACACACATTTTGGAGAGTGTTGTCTCTCCCCACCTTGCGCTGTAAAATCCTCCCTTGAGAAAGTCATAGTTAAATGCTGCCCTCAGCTAAGTCAGTACAGCTTTGTCTCCAAGGGCGCAGAATGCAAGTTTCAGTTACTGCAGTTGCTGCTGACTTCTTCTAAGTCAGTCCAAATAAATTAAAAAAACCCCAGACTTTCCTTTTCTAATGTGACTTTGCACATCATAACAGGGAGAGTATATAAGGACCCAGATAACACGCTGTTAACTGTAACTCTGGATTCCTTAATAATGCAAGGGAACTAATTTGATTCTTAACGTTTTAGTGCCTGGGTTTCCTAAGAAAATGAGCTCTTGTCACCCGGATTATCTGGGTTCCTGTTTCAAACAGAACGCTGCTGAGTTGGGAGTTTTTCAAGGGGAAAAACCCAGTTTTACAGCAACAGCAGAGGCATTGCAGTCTCTGGGTTTCCAATGCGGAAATTGCACGGCAGGTCCGGGCATCAATTTAATGTTCGGAGACGTGCTTCGTTTGAATGATAATTTCATTAGATTAGTTTGTAAACTTTTAATGCAGGTCGTATTATATGTCTAAGAAGAAACAATTTGTGTGACAGACTATCCTTCATAATCCCCCTCTTCAGACTTCTGCTAACAAAAGACCCTTAATACTGAAGATGTTTTGTGGGAGGAGAAACATTTTCCAAACAAGTAGTTTCTCTATTCCAGCCCAGGTAACAAAGAGGCCTTAGGAATTTCTGTAGGCCTTGTCAGGACTGGCCCATTGGTCTTAAAGCCACCTGCTGCTTAAGCCATTGGTCAATAGATTAACTGCTGCTATTACTAAGTGTTTAGAAAAGTAAGTTATGTGGCAGAGCAAACAAAATCAACCTCCTTAACACATGTTAATTCAAAATTTAATAAATCTGCACTGAGAACAGTAAAGCAATCAAGGGGGCTGGGGTGTGCGGGAAAGCTCTTCGTATGCGCCAGTCCTCAAGCAAAGTATCACATAGCAGATGGAAAGTCTTCATGGCATCTTAAACAAAAGGATAATACTCTATTTGCTTTGCAAAACTCCCTTGACACTTCCCTCCACCCCTCTGCTTTCCTCCTTTTCTTCCGGTTTTCGGATGCTGTTCTGTGCTGCAGGTTTTGGGCAATTTCCAAACCTCAGTCAGAGAAGATACGTTCACAATAAACACTAATAGTGGAGTAAATTCCCAGTGAAAAAGTGGGAAGCATTCAAATACCAGTAAAATCCGTGACACTCCGCAGCCCTGCTTCTCATTCTTAGCTCTTTAATGAAACACATGTTTTAACAGAGCACATCCCCATGAAAAAGAGGAAGCCTTGAGCCTTCCTTCACACACCGTTGAGGACTTTGCATCACCATGGAGGGCCAGGAGGATTTCAGCAGGGAGACCCAAGGAGTTTCAGGAGGCCGATGCAGGTACTCGGCCTCATGTGGCTGGCCTGAGAGAAGGCCAGAAAGGTACAACCAGTTTTTCTTATAATGATCCATTTAAACCTCTTTTGCCTACTGCACCATGCTATTTCCTGAGATAAAAGAAAGACTTGGAAAAAAACTGTTGGGTTTGCATGCAATAAGGGGGATAGGGAGATATGAGGTGTTGGAGCAGGTTGGCTTAGTTCTTAGCTTCTGTCAGATGCTTCAAGCGCTTGCTGTATCTCATACTGCAAATTTAAGTAACTGGTAAAATATAGTTCTTGTTACCATTTTGGAAAAATCTGCAAAAGTTGAATGTTGAAAAATGAATTTCCATTTCTGCATTGTCTTTTCTTAGCTCTTAACTTTTACAGTCCTATGTTTCATTGATAAGTAATTTGTTTCACATCTAAGTCAGTTGTAACTTAAAACTGAACATCATGCCTTTTCTTGGCTTATAATCATGGGAAGGATGTACCCATATGGGATGAGTCTGTATTTTGCCAAAGGATGCTCAGGAGAAGAGAAAGGTCCAGAAAAGCAGCAATTCAGACCACAGGCTAGTTTGCCTGCTGATGTGTTCCCACTGAGTGTTATGGGGGAGACAGGAGTTGAAAATGCACCTGTAACATATTCCTGCTCCTGAACATGCACCCAGGGTGAGGTGTTGCAGCTGGCATTGCTCTTCTCTTCATAAACGTGACCCTTTGTTACTACGGGGTTTGGCATCTAGGTCTCCAGATCTCCCACAAGTCTAGCACCATTTTGCCAAGTGCATCAAACTGGTCCTGAATGTACATGTTAGCAATCAGGTGCAGTACCTCTGTTAGGAAGACAAGGCCATCTCGCAGTCAAATTTTTAGTGTGAATTCCCCAGGATCCATATACTGTGTTCGGATTTCCCTGCAGATGTTTAGGTCTGGCTCTGGCAGAGCCTTCCTTCCTGAATCAGGCGTGTGAATAAATGCCACTGCAAGCCTTCATGCTGTTTGAAGGACCGAAGGCTCCCCCTTGACAAGGCTGCAAATCTCCTGAGAGGAGAATGCAGCAGTAACTCCAAAACATTTTCCTTGCAGACCTTGTCAAGCTGTTTTTTTCCCCAGTAGGGGAGTATTTAGACCTCTATGAACACGATAAGATAAATTATTTACTGTGGCATGGTGGGTATTGCAAGGCTATCAGTTGCCATCATGGAGTCCAAGCTGAAGGTTATAGCAAGATATCAGAGGCTATCTTTAAAAAGGACATTTATCTCAGATTTTTAAAATATATCAAAGCTCCTTGCATGTCTGGGAATATTTGGGAGTGAGTAAAATGCTAAGAACATTTCAGCTGGACTGCTGTCCTTCCTTTCCTTCCCATGTCTGATCACCCTCCCTTCCAGCAGCCTGGTAAAATTGTGATGGAAGGTTAAAATCCGAGTCCCAGGCATAATACAAGATTGCCTATGTTGTGTTCTGAATGTCTTTGACTTCAGAACCTATTCTTCTGACAGGACACAGCATAAAGAAAGCCACAAACAGCCCCATACTTATACCCTGCAATGAACACACGCAACGCTTCCGTTCACAGTATCTTTTTCCAAGAAGGTAGGTGAGCAACTGTCTTCTCCAGTGACACCAGCCCGTCTGCTGGCAAGAGATACTAGTGAGCAGGGTCCCATTTGACAGTCATAAACTCTAGGTAGTTTCATGTAATGCAGTTAAAATTAAAGCAGTTGCCTAGTTTGTTTGGCAGCATCCCCACATTTGCCTCTGCCTGTCAAGGTCAGCTGGATAATATTATGAATGGATACTCCTTGATTCCTTTTCATTTATCTTCAATGTGACGTTGCTTTTGGTGCACATATTAATTGTATAAGCCAAGACAAAATGTGGAGCACAGGAGTATATTTTTAGATGTTGCTTTATTTGGAAAGCAGGAGACGCAGTCTCTTGTGGGATTTGATGCTCAAGAGCTGAATGTTGCTTTACTGCCATGATACGGTTAAATCACGTAATTTCCATGTTGCCTTATAATGAAGAAACCTAAGCTCAACTATTTTTCCCCTTTGAAGCTAAGAATTCAAACTCTGCTTGAGAAAAGACTGATTTTGGATCATTTTCTGTTCTGAGTGTGCTAGGTATTAGGGAGAGTGCAAAGGCAATACACAGTGTAGCATGACACTTAAACTGTTACTACACTTATATCGCAATTAGAAAAAAAATCTTCAATCATTCATAGTTAACCTAGGACAGCATTTTCCCCAATGTGACACTTAAATGTTTTAAAACTAATGGGGTGATTTGTTTCTTTCCCCTTCAATATGAGGCGGTGAGGTTAGAAGGGGAAGCAGAGGGGGGATGAAAAGTGGCTTTATATTGTCAAGGTCTCCTTAACTGTTAAGCAGTGGGGGAAAGAATCAGACTGCTTTCCTGGGTGAAAACACAGAGATATTCTCTACTGATGACTGTCCTTCTAAGCCTTTCCTATCACAGGCTAGCAGTTAAAATAATGCTCACCTACTGGGCATCCAGCAGAGTTGATCTACCTTTTCGGCTAGGAGGTTCACATCCAGTCAAGCCTGATTAATCTGTTGCAAGTCCTGAATGATCCCAAATATAACCCGTAACAGCTACACCTGTTTATCAAGTCAGTTCATTTCCCTTCCCCTATTCCACACTGAAAAGGAGCATTAATTAAAACAGTAAACAAACGAGCGCCTATTCTAAATCAGAGCTGCAGGCAAAGAAGAGATAACTTAGGCTCTTGAGAAGAGGGATTTTCAGTTAATTTATGGAATCTACTGTCACTCTCAGGGCAAGGGAGCTTACGTAGCTGGGAAATTGAAGCAGACAGGCTTTGTCTAAACACTTCTTTTTCAGAGAATATCTTTTTTTTTCTTATTTTAATTTTTAATCAAGCCCTCTTTTTTTAAAAAAAAAAAAAAAAAAAGGAAAGAAAAAAGGGGAAAGAAAAGGAAAGAAATTGCTAGATTTTTCCAGTGTTCTGGTGACTCATACAGCTCCTGTGAGAGCCCCAAAAGGTAGAGGAGAGGAGTGAGGTGGAGAGGCAGGGAGCTGAGCTTAAAAAAAACACAGTGCGAGAAGATGAAATGTTCTGCTAGGAAATTATTCCCCAGAAACTAATTGCTGCATTTCCATCCACTTTGATTATTCATCGTTTCCCGGGCGTTTTCTGCTGGGCTCTGTACCCTGGTCCTGGACCAGCACTGATGCGAGTGCAGGCATTTGTCCGTTTAGAGACCGAAGGACTGCAGGGAGCCCACCTGAATGAAATAGTTGCAAAATAGTGTCAAAAAGAGAAGCCCAGATACCATTCTGAGGAGCTGATAGTCTAAGGCTCACCTATAAGAGTCACTTGCTCTGTGCAATATAGAAGTGAGCATATGGGCAAGCTTACAGGGCTGCAGCAAAGGGTCCGGTCCTGCCTGCAGACATCCCCAGAGACTGCAAGGAGAACACCAGGGAAATCAGAGAGGGGCAGAGCCCAGGGGCCCAGCTCCTGGTGCTGCTTTATGGATGCTGTTTGCACCCATCTCCTAGACTCAGCGACAGGGTGGGCTGCCAGCCCCAGCCCCAGCTCTGCGTAGAAAGGCACACAGGGGAATAGCCCAGATGTGGGTGCTGCAAATCAGGGCCTCCACTTCAGTATGGGTTTTGTTTTGCTTTGTTTTTGGGGGGAGGCAGATACATACTCATTTTTTATATAGGATGAGGAAAAGAAAATAAGCAGGGGACTGCCTCAGAGCTTCAGGAAAAAAGGGGGCCAGCCCCTCCCCCCCCCCCCCCGAAAATGAAGAGGTGATGTGCTCTGAATTCCCCCTCAGAAGCACATTGCTGAGCTAATTGAAACTGGCTCTCCCACATCCCTGGAGAGCGCCCTGACCTCCTACCTACGAGCAGCTGGGGGGAGGGCTGGGAGCAGAGAAAAACCCTCTCCCCCTCTTCTTTTCCTCCCTCTTCTGTCCCTTTTTCCCTCTCCCTTCTCTCCCTCTTCATTTTTTAATCAGCAATTCTACCGTGAGAAACCTTCCGTGCTGCAGCTCCTGCTGAATCCTCCCAGGACAAGTTTCAGTTTCAACAAATCACCATTTTGTGTCAAAAAATCCACAACCTGCTCTTGTTATGAGCTGCTTTTCAAACACAGTGCATAGCTAAAATGATTACTGCTCTCCCCAAAATGAAATACTATTGGCAGGGAGACAGTTCAAACTCCTATCAGCCAGGATTTGTCATGATGAAGGCTGCGTTTCTCAGGAATCAAACTATCGTTTTGCTTCTTACAATACTGTTGGGACTCTCTCCCTGGGTTAATTAATATATTAGATGTTTTATTTTATTTCAGACTGAATTTGGAATAATTCAGTTTGTGAAATTACATTGAAATTGTAGTTTTCGTAGAATTACAGACAGACCAAAAAAAGTTCTGTAAACCTTTGTCATTTCAGATGCAAACCTCTTTTAAAGCTACAGGAATGCCTTTTACATATTTCAAGTCATCCAGCTTTTCCTGGTGGCATATCCAGTAATCATGTTGACAAATTAATGGTAGAGAATTAGTTGTACATTAAAGATTTAAATTATATTATGCAGCACATTGTCATAAAATGGTATAAAACAATAGGCAAATAAATGTAAATTAATTCCAGTTACTGACATGTAAGACGCAGAGTGACATCTGTACACTTCACAACTTGTGCAGCTGCCATACTTTAAAACATAAAGCGATGGGGGGGAGAAGCAAGGCAGGATGCAGTGGGAGGCAGGGGATGGGGTTAGGCCCAGTGTTTGGGAATCGCAGTGGGCCGGGCAAACCGCACCTCCGCTTCTAAACAAACAAATCTGTGTCCAGCATCGCCCCTGTGTGCCCCCGGGGGGATGCTAGAAAAGTTGTCTTTGTCAAGCAGGATGAATACCTTGTCATGACAATACTTGGGGTGTTGCATTATCCCACCCTGACCGAAAACCCACGAGTTCCTATAAATACCAATGTGCAGTTGATTCCCAGGGCACAACCCCTGGACTTTCAAGGGCTTACACACTACTGTGCTGGCTAATTATATGGATTCTGTTTCCTGGTATGAAGGAATGCATTACCTGCAGCAACGGATGCATAAAATATTGGGCGCGGGAGTCACTAGGAGGAAGCAGAAAGCTGCGGTGAATTGAAGCCCCAGCTCTGGGTTTATACCCACAATCCAGACACATGCTGAGAGCCTAATCACTGGGGCCATTCTTCGGGCTGTTGTCCAATCAGTCCCTGAATAGCAAAACCCCACAATGCGGAGTATGAATTAGAGGGGGGGGAATAAACGTGGGCGCAGACTTTTTTTGCAACAATACCTAACTGGGCCTTTCAGCCAGGACAACTCACGGACAAAAGCACTGCGGAAATTGAAGTAACTTTTGGAGGCCCTCAGCAGTAAGAGCTAGCTCGACTAGGGTAGTGCTGGCTACCCTCTTTTTGTGCGGACCGGATCAATTATTCACTGGCGGGGGGGGGAGAGGTGGAGGAAGGAGGAAAAAAAATGTCTTCAAACCCAGACGTTTGTGTCACAGTGGCCTTGGAAATCACGGCTGTTCGTGAATAAAACCAAATATTTTTGTCTCCTCCTCCTCCTTCTCCTCCTCCCGTTGGTGGATGCTGCAGTGATTTAGGGGGTGGCTGGCCCAGTGCTCACATTCCTCACCCTTCCCCCCGCCCCGCACGCCCGAAGAAGAGAAAAGCTTCTTGAGCTATAGAGATGTCAGGTCCCTGTTTTAAAATTTAGCTTTGTTTACCCAACAGAATGGAATTCATTACTGCGCGAAAGCGGTTCAATTTTCTGACCTTTTTTATTCAAAATGTTGGAAGTAGCAAAAAGCTCATTTGAAGGTCACAGGTTTATGTATCTATTCTCTTAAGTGTTTTAGAAATTCATATGGAGGACACTAAAGGTGGAATATGTGAAAACATACTGTTCATTGTTTACCCTAACCTTGCCATGATTATTAGATAAATGAGGGAAGCAAAATGGCATTAAAAGCCATTGTTAACAGTGGGGTTTTTTTTTCCCCTGAAGACTGTTCATTTTTGCCCCTGATCTGCAAAGGTCATTTTCTAATTCTTTTCACTGACTAGTTTATATAACTTCTGCATTTCAAGTCTATAAAAAGCTTTTGAAGACTTTTCACACTGTAAGTAGTAATTTGTTTCATTGCCATTTGAATTTTTTATATGTAATTCCTACAGATGTTTTGCTGATATTGTCAGGCTTAAAAGCCGAGAAGCTTTTCAGTTATTTCTTTCTCTTTTTTTTTGAGCCCAGATCCATTCTATCTGGGTAATTTAAAATTAGTGGAATTAATCAGTCAGTGATTTAAAAGCCAAACTTTGCGGTGAAACAGAGTTGGAGCAAAATGATTTTATTTTTCGACATCCACAGCTGATTTGAAAGGCCTTTTCAGCCGGTTATCCGAAGCCAATATTTAACTGTTACTTATTCCCCTAATTTCTGTCCTTTGTCAGAGGAACTTTCCTCGCTAGATCTTGTTGCTCCGTTCCGCGCTAATTGCGGCTTACATTATATAAATGGCTTTGTAAAGAAAACTATAACCCCCAGCCTCGAAAGTTGCATGTTTCTATTTGCTCAAACTTGATGCACTTATTTTGAGAGGGTCATTTCGAGGAAAGCTGTGTAGGCACTGAGAATGTCCCGTATAATAAGCTTAAACAGAACCTTTTGTCCGTCCTAGTCTTCTCAGGCCCGAAAATTAGGCCTCCTTTTTCTGGCGGGGGGCTGAAGTGGTTCATTACCGCAGCCTCCTCCGGCAGGCCTTGGCCCAGCCATTCCCAGTACTCGAGCTCTGTAACTTCCTTAGAAAGGACGAAGGAAAACATGGCACACAAAGGTCTTGTTAGCACTTCCTATGTGAAATTAGCAGCTTTCTAAAAGGTACAACTCCAATTACCTAACATTGTGGGGACGCGCACAAACCCAACAATGAGCCCAGTCTTGCAAGTGACATGCTGTCTCTCTGGAGTTACTTCCCTAATTAGGGATGACGAAGCCCCATTCTGGCGAGTGCATCTATTTACAGTGGGCCACAATGCCTTAACTCGAGCATCCTCCTGAAAGGCCAGTGTTAAAAAACACAAGTGCTCTTTTGGCGGAGCCGTCCGTGGGGAAGCGCCGCATTCCTCGCGGCTACACCCTCCCGAAAAGGGTGGCCGCTTTCCCCTGCATTGTTCACACTTCAGGATTCATTTGGGACAATAAAGCTCCTGCCCCGTGAGCGCTGGGAATTACAGTGGACAATGGGAAGGCTTTCTTAGCAGGGTCTAATGATGGAAAAAAAGAAAAATATTTATTGCTTTTGACAGTTTCACAAGGGGCAAAAATCCTTGTCGTGGCTTTAAGTTTCCACAGCTGTTGGAGGAAGGGTGGTCATATGGACTAAAACAGTTCGGCTCCTTTGTTAGGGGGCTGAGCACAAGGGCCAAGCTGTGAAATTAAAGATTAAGTCCATTAAGGTAAGATAATTGTGCTTGCATCCTTGTTGATACAGGTGTATACAGGCAAGACCTGGCTCACCGAACCTATTTATTTACCTCCTGGCTTCTTGCGAGGCAAATCAGCTTGTGAGGTGCTGGAAATGCTTGTTGTGTGCTCAGCCTGGGACGGGGCTGGCGTCCCGCAGCCTTTGTGTGCAACAGCCCCATCAGGAGGGGGAGGAGGGCAGGAAATATTTTGGGGGCACCACAAGACATACCTTTGACCAGAGGAGAAACCCGCCCTGTTTTCGGGCTGTGGTAGGAGTTGGCATCCTTCCTTGGAAGAGAAATGCCTTGAAACACCAGTGGTGTTGCTCTGAGGGAGGGGGAAATTATTAATTCCCTGGTAGCTTATTTGGCATAAAAGTGTTACTGATTATTAGTTTGCTGCTGCTAAGGGTTTGGATTCTTCGCTGTTATTGTGTTACTTGTATTGTTAACAGTTCACAAGTTCAACAGTTTCAACTAAATTGCACTATAATATTAGGGTTCCAGTACGAAATTACTGCAGTTAATAATAAAATAAGACCTTTGTGTAGGTATATAGATAGTTTCCCAAATTCATTAAAAAAAGCCCTCATGAATTAGCGCAAACATACTGCTGGGGGTTGTGCTGTTTTGGTTCAGCAGATCAATTATCTATTGTGCTATTTCAGTGATGAAGAAGGATGATAATTTTGAGTGATTAAAAACGTTGCAATACAGTTTCCATTGTATTTCATTGAAATAAACTTAAAGCGGGGACTTGCACTGAGGACCCTGGTGGTTCTCTTCTGCCAGTTTACTTTCTCTCACCCAGCCCAGCATCCCACTCGGACCACCTCAAGAAGCGCATCACACGCAGCAAGGAGCCAAACCTGGTGCTCAAAAGCTGTGCCTTGCAGGACCTCTCCTGTAAGAGAGCACACTTTAATTCACTTTTGTTTCTCCTGCCACGATGCTGCTCCTTGGTGCAGTCTTCTGTGTGTTCTGCAGTGTGAAGTGGTTTGCGATAGCACGCCGTAGTTAAGACACGCAACCTCTCTAACATATTTTCTTCCACAGATTTTGAGCAGGTCAGTGTCAACAAGTGGGCATCCAGCTTTTTAGGGATCAGAAATCCCAGAACAGCACAGACAGTTTGATGTTTGCACTTCCCAGGATAGGCCTGTGCACAGAATTTGATGTTTCTGTCGCACTCTACCTTGGCAAGCCAAGAGCTTCTATGGCCATTCGGGAAAAAACATCCAGAAAATACTGATGACAGAAATTCCTCAAAGACAACATCTTTTCTGCAAAGCTGAAGAGATGCCTGTACTAACAGGCACATGAAAAATAACAAGTTTCTTCTCCCTCAAGCTAACAATACATTGGGCCCAATCCTGCTCATATTAAAGAACTGCTTCCACTATCTCCTGCCTGCTTTAGTCTGTTTTCCCCATATAGGTGCCTAAGGAAGCAAATTCAGGTTTAAAAATACAGGTTCAGGTTTAAAATGTACTGAGCTACAGATATGCTAAATGTCAGAAACACTGCTCTTTTAGAGAGACATCTGTTTGTACACAAATTCTCTCTTCTCCTGGAGAATATAAATGGCATATCAGTGTTTTTAGTAAGCAAATCATTCAAGTAAAGTAAAACCTTCTTACGGCTTCTGTAAAATTTAGGATCTAGGTTTGTCTCTTGTGGCATAGATAATGAATTCTGTTTGCTGGCTCGAGAGAAAAACCCATTACATAGCTGGCATATATATCCTACCATAGCTAACAGAACGTTTCATCATTTGAAACATTTGATAATTGCAAAGGAAGTTGCAGGAAACTTCTCAAGTGTTCTTAGTTCTTATTTTATATTTTGGTCTTAGAGCAGTCACCAGAAGGGTGTTTTTTAAATGAAGTAAAATGGTTCGGATTTCTTACTGTTATTTGTAATCTCAGTATGTTTTTCTTTAAAGATTTGTGTATTACCAAAATAACTTAAAACATTTTCAGCTAAGAGAATAATTTTCAATGAAGCCTTTGTAGAACAATTTATGAAAAAAATCCATTATAAAAACTTAATATATAAATCTGCAGCCTCTTCTGTTTTAGTGTTTTTTCATAGGCTGTTGAAAAATACTTGTAAATGTAACTGAACAGTTCATGAAATAATCTGCCTACAAATCATTAAGGACAAATTAAATTAGCTTTGTTTTCCTGCATGTAGACATGGCTGAGGGAAGACAAGGACTTCCAATGTTTATTGAGTAGATCCGAGCCTAAAAAAGAGGTACTTTGCTGAGGTGGGTAAAAGAAAGTGGAGAAAATTGACACCTCAGCTGTTTCTCCATCGATGTTTGCATTTGTACAGCATAGAGGCATTACAGTATATTTGAAAAACAGCATCTCTCAGGCAGTTTGTTTTTAAGAAGTGTTTGCTCCCTGAAATCATTCACATGTTGCATGTGTGACTGTGTTTCTCTCTCTAACGTGTGTATGCACAACTGTTTTATAGGCACTGATGAATGCCCATGATATGTTGGATATGGGTGAACGTAACTGTGTGTATGCATATGCATATATAAACTTGAATCCTTTAGCAAATTTGTAGTATTTAATATATATTATATGCCAGATGGATTGTTCATTACAATGGTTCCTTGTCTGCACAGAAGTATAACAGATCCAGTAATAATAAAGAAGTAACTTCACTTGGAGATAAAGGATTTTCTATAGTGCTGTTGTAATTTTCCCTGCTTTGCCACCATGCTGCCATAAAAATAGCAAAAAAATTTTAGGAACCCTTGCCAAATCTTTTGTCTTAGGAATTATGCACTGAATTTTCACCCGTGATTAATGATTACTGTGTTGCGCTTGTTCTGTGATTGACCACCTCTTCTTGGAGAGTAATTCTTCCCTCAGGAATACATATCAAATTTGAGCAGTACCTGAGTTTTGCTAAACAGGACACTGAATGAAATACAGTTCACACAACAGTTTCTGCTTTTCTTATTCTCTGAAGGATAAAACTACACAGTTGCAGTTTTGTGCTTGGCGCATTTAGGATTTATGAGAAGATTTCAGTGAGAACACAGAATGGTTTTTTCTGGTTAATATGCCAGGTGGTCTTGACTAACCACTATACGGTGAATATTATTAAGAAATCCATGAGACTGCATTTCCCTGTGTCCTCTACAGTATGTCCTAAAATTGTTATCTTACTCAGCTGCTGAGTCCACCTCCTGTTCTCTGTGGATTAGTTATTTAGCTTGGGTATTAAGTATAGATTAAGCATCAGAAAAGCTTGATCTAAGAGTCATTATATGTGTTTTAATATCAAAATTTGTCATTGCCAAATAAAATTTTAATATTCTAAAATGCGTTCACCCCCTTTAACAGCATGATTAGCAAATGTTTTGCAGGGAAAATAGATGGACAGGTTCAGTACATGATTTTCACATAATGTGTTATTCTGTCCTGCTGGAAGTAAAATCCTCGGAGCTTTTTTTATTGTTGTGAAGTATTTTTTTTAAAGGATTAGGCTGACATTTCTGAAGAATCTTGTATGGGCTGGAAAGGCTGTCACTAAGCATCCATGCTTTTTTTGGCAGGAGAAATTATCCTTCCTCGAGTTCCATACTGTGCTGCTGGTACACAAATTAGCAAATATAGTTTGACTCCAGCGCAAGTCATTTTTTCTGCAAGTCATTTCCTGCAAAGTCAATGTTACGAGGGGGTTTTTTAAATAAATAATCAGAAATTCTTGGGCAAAAAAGCTTGTGAGCATCGACTGAGGGGCGCAGTCAGCTTGTGCACAGGAATGCTTTGGCCATCTGAGAAGTCCTGTGAAATCCTCTGGGGGCTCCTGGATAAGCACAGGTAGGCATCTGAATGGGCTACGGTCACCTCCTTTATAAAAAAATGCAGGAGACAGATTTAAATGAGCCTAGCAGATAACATGCCCAATCGATCACAAAGGTGAAGTCCTTCTTTGCTTCATTTGTTTGGCTTCAGAATTATTGTAGTGGTCTCTTCCTGTGCAATGCATGAATTGCCAAAAATGGGAGAAGTTGCTTATTTTATTTACTGCCATTGTACCAAACAACTCTTCCCTCTACCAGATCAAAAGTATTTGTCCCTCCATGGTGCATGTCTGCTCTGCAGGGCTACAAACTTTAAACCAAACAGCTCAGGTACAGCACAGAATCTAACTGAGAGGCACAACAAACTTGATCATTTGGTCTCCTTGGTTAAGACTACTTCCAGGAGTCAGGCCACCATCTTGCTCCACAGCACTTCAGTCTTCAGTGCAGACATGACCTTAGACAAAGAGTCATCACGCAGCCAGAAATGAAAGAATCGTGTCTTGAAGAAGCTCTGTTCTCTCTTCTTTTGTCTGTTTTTGCTGCACTTCACGACATGTATTTAACTTCTGTGATTTTGGGGTACATCCTGTGGCAAGGCAGAGCATGGATGCTGTTATTCATCAAGTGGGCTGCTACTTGTTATCTCACAGTCTATGTTATCAAACTGTAATTCTAAATAGACCCTGAAAAATACTGATGGTCTGAGTACGCTGATTAATTCTAAGTATAGAATTAATATGATTTAATTTTCTGAAGAGTCTCAGCTCTTCTGATACACTCCTGCATATGTTGTTCCTCATTTTTCTTGCCTTTTTATGAAGAGCTGGAGCATAAAAAATAATAATGATGGTCAAAAGGGGCTCAAAGGCTACTTGAGTGAAGGCAGAGACCAGGGGCACTGTTCCTGAAGTAGGGAAAAAAACCCTCAGATGCTGCTTATGGTCCAGAATAGGAGAAACAAGTCAAGGAAACTGTGTAACATTAGACAAGAGAGTGGATTCAGAAAGAATAAGTGGAAGAAAATGAGAGGAGAAATGCTGGTGAGTATGCAGAAATTTTAGAGCAGTACAGACAGGGATGATGAGTTTAAAGGGCACATGGTTAGAGACAGGGAGCCAAAGGAAATAATAAAAATGTCCATGATGCTGGTTAGGAGAAAGAAAATTGACTTAGGGGTCATTTCAGAATGTTTTAAAGAATACACTCGAGTGTAAGTACCTAAATAGCTTCACAGAAATCAAGCTGATGACTTGTAGTGAAAGCTGTGTGTGCCCCCGTGTACTCTGCTGTACTGGAGCTTTTAAGGATAGCCTTTACACAGATTTGAGTGAGGGTGGAGTTGGGGAAGAAAAGGTTACAAGTAAGATACATGGCCAGCAAACAGAGAAAGGCTAATGCAAACTGAGTGCCGAAGGCAACATATTTCTCTTAATGTTCTAGAGCTACCTAACACTTTTGTTCCATTCCCTCTGTATTACTTTCACATCAGGCTGACAACATTCAACATAAACCTAAAACTTTGGGTTTCCTAAATTCCGTCTCTGAGGCTGTGCAATTTTGTAGCTGTAATACACAACCCTCTCACTCATCTGTTGCACTGGTTCAAGTTTACTTGAAAGGTTCTTGAACAGTAAGAGGGCTTTTGGCTCTGGTAGGCCTGTAGGTGCAGCATAATGTTCAAGTGTACAATACAGGCATAGATTTTGGTGGAGATCTGTAGGTCTGGGTCTTTTTCATTATTTCCAATTAGAATGGCATCTTACAGGCAGTGAGCAAACTCATTTTAAATCCTGCCTTTTCCTTTTCACAGCATATGGTTAATACCTCTCCTTCCCCACCCCTCCAGTTTTGTCCTGCTACTACCTCTATATTTCCTGTGCACCAAACAAGTAGTTGGTGTTTGACATGCAAAAGTGGAGTGTGCCTAACGACAAAAGCTGTAAGAGTCTTTACGTTGGTGTAATTAAGCACTTAAATAAGTGTTTGAGGAATCAGGAAGTGGACAAAGACCTAGAACAAGTGGGACAAATGCCACAGTAAGACCTTGAGGTTGTGGGGTAAGTTACATGGTTTTGAGTACCTTTTGTGTCATAAAGCTTCAATTATTAATGTGATGATAATACTCATATTTTCTAGTTCCAGACTTTACTATTAACATTTTATTGTCTCTGTAGCCCCTTGGTTCTCATGGCAATATCATTTTGCTTCTTCTGTCTCCCTTTTCTTCTTTATACATTAGTCTGTGCCTGTGAGAGGAGTAAGAGTTCAGGAAAGATCGTCTAGTGATGCTGATGAGGTGCGATGTTTGCGATTGTGTTAAAAGATGTTTCTTCTATTGTCACAGAGCCCTTTACTTCCCAAGAAACCCTCCTGGTTTATTAGCTCAGTAGATGCTGGTAGGTGTTCAACGTAACTACAACTGTGGTTGTTGGATAACTTGTTTTTACAAAATTCCTTTAAAACTGTTACCTTTTGCTCATGAAGCAGATAGGTTAGAAAAGAGATGTTATTGGTAGATGAAACTTCAGTTCCTGGAGATCCTAGCCATACCCAAGGCACAATAAAATCTGTGGAAAATATTGATTGATTGACTTGAATAAGGCCAGGACTTTCAGTATCCAATTTTTACTGTAGTTATGGTCCTCACAAATGTGCTTCCTCTGTGGAAGAGGCTTTTTGAAAAGCTTTCAGACAAGCCTTTCCATCTCCAGAGTGGCCACAGATCAAAAGCTTGAACTGCTCAGACTACATCATAGATTTACACGATAATATAATGAGAGAGCTGTGTATCGCATCTGGAAATTCAACCGAGAGCCTCAATCAGATGATGCTGAGCTCTGTCATTAAAGAAAATGCCAACCTTTCCCCAGGTGCCAGGAACACAAATAAATACAAAGGCCAAAGCTGGTCGAAAACTGTAGATTTTTTTTTAAATGTCATTAATTTGAAACAAAACCAAAAAAACCCAAAAAACTCTCCCAAAACCAACCAACCAAACCAAATTTGCCGATTTAATAAGAGCACTGAGCCCTACACATTCCTTAATCTCCTGATTTCCTGCATCACAGCTCCCACCCAGCCAAGGCTCCCTTTTCACAAGGACTTTTTTCCCAGATTGTTTTATACAGGGCTGATCCTTTCTATTTGACAAGGAAAGATGACTGTAGCCATAAACAACCATTTTATATTTTGTAGCTGCTTTCTGAATCGCCTTTTGTACGGTGGGTAAATTACTCTCATGTTTTTCTTCCTTAAAACAAAAGAATAAGTTTCCTATAGTCCAGGAAAAAGAAAAGGCAAAAGTCAGACCCAAAATTTCCCGTGTTCCCATAGTGGACCAGTGGGCTCTGCTGCAGAAAGTTTTAGAAATACTCAAAACAGGAAACAAAACATTCCCCCTGTCAGCACTGGTGTGGCATCTGTAGCCCAATGTTAAGATTACTTCTGCATTATTGGCAAATTAGTACATTGAAAGTACCTGCAAACCCAATAAGCAGACTCTCTGAGTCAATTGAGGCTCTGTATACCAAGTCCAAACTTGGGTCTGTAGTGACATTGCTGAGTATCTAAAAACAAAATGTCAGGACTGAGTGCAAAAGTGATAGAAGGGTAAGTGAGACCTCATTAAAAGACCTCATCCATTTGATTTCCTTCTGATTGTCAGTCTTCAAGACTGGGAAAACTGCCTTTTCCTGACTTTGGTTACTAGACCTCCGAGCCTCTTGTTTCAGTGTCAGTGCTAAGTAGTCAGAGCCTAACCCTGGTGGCAATGCAAAGTGAAATTAATATTAGACTTTTGTGGATCAGAACTCTTTGAAGAATGTTTCCCTTGACCCTGGCCACCAAAATCAACAAGAAAAGCAATCCTAGGGAGCTGCATACAGAAAAATCTATTAAAAACCTGTTCTTTGGATAGAAATCTGAAATTAGGATTTTTAGTCAGTTTTCCAACTTAAATTTGGCCTTTGTGTTAGGCAAACTTCATGATGCCTGGATTTAGTTGGTTTTCACAGGATCGAAGCTTGCTTCGATTTATGTAATACATACGTAATAGAGGAATAGATTAAGGGTAACATCGCAGAGGTAGCTTTAAATCATGGGGGTTTATGTGTATGCACATATATTTCTAATTAGGTGTAATGCAGTGCTCCCTTCAATGCATTGCTCCCTTCAGACTGCCAGTGTGGTTTTTTTTTTGGTCCACCCTGGGCACTTTACCTCTGCTTTTGTACCTGCTCATACTATGTCAATTGTCAGTATTTGGTGTGTTTGACATAGCTGCTGCCATTGTAAATTGAAAGATGGAACCATGGGCCAGATTGCTTTTATCTGTTATCTAGTTTTGATCTTTTCATCTGCTCTTTGCCAAGTAATGTCAGCCATGATTATTTCTAACTTGCCAAAATTCTGAATGGCTTTTAAACAGGTGACATTTTCCTATAAAAAGACTCTACCACAAGCATGTTTCTTTTTCCAGCCCCGAATGTCACCTTTTCTCCCATAATTACAGTGGTCTAAGTGACACATTTCTGGACTACTGACAGTTTTAAAGATTTGCTGTTTGTGGGTATTGCAATTACTGTGCATTACTTTATCCCTTCTGAGAGGAGTGAAATTATTTCCATAGATGTTGCTGCCTTCACAGTTTTGCCTTTGATTTTGCACAGTTGGCTCTAGACTAGATCTAGATTTGGAAGTAGCTGGCAGTAACTTAATGTCAAGCAAATAAATAACTTTGAACTTAGCTACTGCCGTCACTTAGAGGAGATCTTTCCTTAACTTTTTCTTTCTTGCCTAGAAGCATTTGCAAAAGTTTGTATCCTGGTAGAGTTTGTGGGCAAATATTTCTGTGCCTAGGGTCACTTATGGATGTTAACAATACCTCTCATTACAATTATTCCCTTGTATAGGTACATCTCTTGCAAGTGTATGCCCTGTATCAGTGCAGCTTTTTGTGATGATGCTGTATTTAGCCCACTGGATGCTGGTGCTACTTGGGGTCCATGTATTTCTGCTGGCATTACACCTCTTCATGTAGAGAAAGAGTAGGTTGAAAATGGAGATACTAAGCTTACTGGGCAAGTCTAAGCTCACCATTTACTTGCTCTGTTTTATGGGGTTTCATTTAAAACCACAAATAAAACAAAGTGATCAACAAACATTGCATGACATCATGCAATTTAAGTGACAGATACTGCAAATGAAACATAATATATCTTTGTCTCCTCTTTTGTTTCAAAATAAACCCCTGGGGAACATCAGACACGCAAACCGGAGACCTACTTGTGGTCTACTCATCATTTCTTCTATGTATAATAGCAAACGTTTCCAGGACAGACTTACCCAAGTCTTCTACAAACTCTAGAAGGCAGATTCTCACAACTGTATTTGAACACTAGTTACAAGTTTTAGTATTTCAGGTCTGAATAGCAAGCTACATAAATCTGTTTGTTGGTCTGCACTGCAGATCTCTGGAACTAAAAGAACTACACCCTGAATTTGTAAAAGAATTGACTCCTTTATTGATTACTTTTGGACAATTGTTTTTTAATTTATGCACACTTAGACAATTACATCCAAAAATTGCCTACATAAATTAGGAACCTGAAACAGGAATTTAAAGAATGGAAAGAACAAGAGCAACAATAGACTTCACAGTCAGTCTCCTTTAAGTCCTTGGTGTAGTCACAAAGTTAAGATACAAAAGCATTTGCAACAACAACATAGTGGGCAGAGAGTATAAAAGAGAGGCCATGCAGCCATTAAGGCAATTAAGAAAGATTAAGATTGCTTGTGGTGGAAAGACCCATTAATCAATAGGCCAGAAATCACAGCATGTTGTAGAATATACTTCACACAAAAAAAAAAATAAGGAAAAAAAAAAGAGAGAACAAACAGGCTAAATATACCCCATACCAGAGTTCTCGTTAATGGGAAATCATATTAATCCCTCAGATATTGTTGGCTCTATAGTTAGGTTTTCCATTTGCACACATAGGAGCAGCACCGATGAAATGCATTGTAACTGATGTACAAACCAGCAATATTTGTGGGGGGAAAACAGAACTAACTCAAGAGGGAAAGGGCAGATGCTGCTCAGCGTTCTGCAGGAGAGGGACAGGTATTACAGTTATTCACTGCCAGCAACAATGATGAACAAGCCCCCATTCACAACCCTAAAGCTGCTGTACAAAGACAACACGATGCCTGTCAGAAGGATGGGTAATTGAAAATCCTTACACTTGCAAAATGCCTGTGGGCATCTAATGCAAGTCTTCATATGGTAATGAGGAGAGGAAACAAAGTGGGAGGGCTACTGAGCGTGTTAAAACTTGCACCTGAAATAATTGAAAATTGGCTTAGACGGGCATGTAACCAGCCTAAACCAGCTCTAGGGCACTCAGCTTCATCTTCAGCAGCAAGGTCACCACCCAATTCCAGGCCTATGCCTGTTGTCTGAAGGAGCAGCTACAGGTGGGCAGGAACTGATTCGCTACCTCGTTTTGCAGAAATAGCTACAGCTGTTTGAGGGTTTGGGGCTTTCTGTTTGGTTTTGGTTTGGGTTTTGTTTCTTTGAAAGTGAACTGAAAAGCAGAGGTGGAAGTAGGTTGGTGTTTTTTAGAAGAGGTTGGGTTCGGTAATTTTTTGAACCTGAAACTAACTCCTAAAACTGTTTCCTCAGGATTTTTCTGCTTCTTGACTCAAAATGAATTTTTATTCACTGATTTGAGCCAATAATATGGAAAAATAATTTTAAATTATCAAAATTACTGAATTCAAACAATTTTCCATTATGAAAACTACTGAATATTATAAACATCCAAACCATGCTGGTTTGGTTGATTGGTTTGCAAGCGTCCTTGAGATGCATTGTTGTTTCAGGGAGGGGTTTATTTATTACTTTTATATGTTTTCTAATTGCCATCCAGGTGAGGAAAATGCTTTCTTACAAAGCTGAATGTGATTCTGGAGTATATAGAAACAGACAAGGCATCTGGACTTTTGCATTCATGAGTCAAATCATCACTTTGGGGTTTTTGATGTAGTCAGGGTATGTTTCAGGGAATGTTTCTTCGATTAACATTACCAAAAGGTATTGTTAGAGGCATTATAGGAACCAGGCTTGCTTAAGAAAAGAATGCTGGTGTCATACTTACCTTATAGTAGCTTTGGTGTATAATGATAAATACGGGATAAAAATCTATTCTACTGCAGGTATTCCATTATTTCCAGGGAGGTTAGGTGTACACAGATTTTCCTTAATTTCAAGCAAGGATACAGGCATCTGGATTTTCGTAACATCTATTACTTTGTTTCTTTGTTTTAGCACAGAAAAACTCACACAATTCCCAGAAAAGCTGAAGACTCAAATAACAAGTATCCTGAAGCAGTTGATTTTTAGGATCCTGCATCATTACGAAACAACACAATCTGATATAGGGCAACTCTGCTCCAGCTTTTGCTGGCAAATAATGTCTTTACACAGGTTCTTCACAGTTAAAAAAACCTGTAGTGTAGTAGCTTTTGGCAGAACAAGCGAGCTTGAAGAGCTAGCTGTCTCCTTGACTGCAGAGAGCAATAGCCTTTTCCTATACAGCAGTCGCATTGTGCTTTTGAAGATCTCTGAGTCTATTTTGATGCCAAATACGTGTTATTGTTTTGGGAGGCAAAGGCACTGGGTTGATGTCTGTTGTCTGCAGTGATAGAGAAGCCTGCGGTTTCAGGATTCTTGATCTTGGTGCTATTTATATTCTAGTAAACAAATATTTTATTGTTGATGTGTGGGTGTTCAGCCGTCACAGTAGTGTCTGAGATTATTAGCCAGTTTTTAGGTGCTGTACGTCTGTTGTCTGCCATTTGTGTTCTATATACAATCACATCACTATTGTATTGCAGTTTCTCAATTTTACTACATAAACACATCTTCTATCATATTGTTTATCCATGCATGGAGCAAGAAAATAATCTGACTGCACCATTCTGGACCTCTTGACATTTAGAGACAGTTGGGATTTAGACATACCACAGAAGGAATTGCACTACTCAAGATGCGAAGTGATTAAGACATGAACAAGGATTTCAGCAGAAGCAAGGTCAAGGTAAAGATGAACTCAAGCAGAATTTCAGAGGTGGGAATAAGGAGTGCGGGAAAGGTAGTTTGGTGCTATGAAAAAGCAGTTTATTGTTTTCAATTTTGCACTGCTGGGATGGAAATATAAAGGCCTTTAATATCCTTTAATTATGCCATGCCTCTCAGAGCACAAAGATGGCAAACACTTAGTGACGCATTGCTGCAGTTTCCCTTGCCTCCCTCTGATTCTCTACTTCTCCCTCCTCCTGATTCTTTTCCCTATTTTCTTTTGCTAGACACTTGATTTGAATGGTTTATATACACAAATCTCTTTGTTATAACTGGATTTTACAATTTTCATGTATTTCTGTTCTCAGGAGTTCAAGAACTCTTCTGGTGTCAAAGAAGTCACCACAGCTCTTACTCCATATGTCTGATACCAGGGAGGAACAATGCTTCCATGGAAATAATGTTCAGTTTCCAGGTCAGTTTTGTTTTGCTTTTCCCATTATCTGTCCTCCCATAGTAGCTCTTTCATATGCAGAATAGCTCGTAGGTATTAGATCTGCTGATTGAAAAACTCTCATCCAGCCACAGAGAGAACACCCACCCCTCCAACGTACTCATGCTATGCCGAGGAAACTAGAAAGAGAAACAGCAAGGAGGGAAGGGTGAAGTGCAAATCTTTGCAAGGGGACATACAGGCTGATGTTTCATAGTTTGACAGTGCCAATTTTGTAAGTTCTGTTTTGGTTTGTTGTTTTTTTTTGTTAAAAATCTCAGTGCGGTTCTTTTTGATGCTTATACGTTAATTCCAATGTACACCTGTAGATGTTAGCCAAACTATTTGGCTCTTCATACTAGAAAAACCTAAACAGCTATATAATAAAACAGATAACGTACCACCAACGTCTGCCAGATGTTTTCATTACAGTCTTTTCACTTTCCTTTTTCCAACCTTTATTCTTTTAGATGGCTTTTAATGTTGCCTTAGGTACTGTAGCATAATGCTAAAAATACAAGTTAACATTTAATGAAACATTTTAACTAACTGAAAGTAAAACTTACCTTTTTAGTATTATTATTTTTGGTACTTCAAGTCTTAAAAATGTTTGGACATTTTAATCTTGGTTGGAGTTTTAAAACCCCTCATAATGTGACACCTCTAAAACCTCTGCAAAATAGATTTTTCATTTTCTGTGTGGCTTTTTATGGCTATGGGCATCTGCATCGAAAGAGGAAGAATTTTTGAGTACAAGTTCCTGATCTCATATCATCCTTCAGGTTAAGCACCCTCGCTGATTACCACTGCTCCATTTAAGCAGGAGGGAGGCAACCTCTTCACAAGCCAAATGCCATTTAGGGCTCTTAGGGTGGATGCAGTCACTGTGTTGATGAGAGGTAGTGCGGGCAGCACTAAGTTACCCTTTCACGTTATCGAGCATGCGCTATCATGAGTCTTGTTAACAGGGGAAGAAAGGTACCTCCTACTCAACTCCCTCCCCCACTGACAAATTGCTAGCACAGCTTTAAGTCAACAACCTTAAATGCCATCAGGAAACCAGTTGGTGGCCGGCATAGATCCCAGTGAGAGAAAACTGTTTTGCAAACCTGACACACTGCAACAATTTCAGTTTCTGACTGGATAGGAATACTTCGAAGTGGAAACGATGAAGGCGTACGAAATGGTAATGAAGTTTGTACTTGAGAGAAGAGCTTGCTCTGCAGGGTTAAGTACAGGAACTTGTATTTTAAGTCTAGGAATGGTTACAAAGATGGTGTTCAGCTTTCCATTGCTCTACTCAGCTTTCCAATAGCTTAAAATCTAACCTGTACAGCTCAACTGCCATCACAAATAACAAAGGTCTCGCTTTTCTGGCAAAAAGCAAGACAAGCCATATTCTCATCCCCTTCCATAGCATCTAACTCTTCCTTACCTGCATGAAGTTCAGTCAGTGAGCTGTTATGCATGTGCAATCCTCCTTGGGGTGCCAGATAACGTATTTGAATCCTTCAACCAGAATAGAAATGGAGCTGGACATGAGAAGTGCCTCAGGAACCTGGATATCAAACACGGGGCAGGTACTTCTACAATGTCTATGAAAATTTCCACAAAGAAAATGAGCTGTTGCTCCAAATAGTACCTTAGTGATATTCGGTAGGAATGCCTACTCATTTTCATTATATTTCCCCAAGAAACTAGACAAATTACTTTATTGCTGCAATCATATCCGTCTTGAATGTAAATGCCACCTTCCCACCTAGCCCACTTTAGCCAGCAGGCTTTGCCTGTTCACTTAGCCAATAACAGCAGCCAAAATTTGGTATCACTTGATCTTCTCTGTTATATAAAAAGGTCAGTCCCATTCTGATTATTTTTGCTAGTATATAGTGCCAGATAATATTGATAATTCTTTTTGTTTAATGGGATTACCTTAAAAAGAATAAAGTAGCTGGATACGGGGTTTTTAACATTGTATTTCTTTCCAAGAACATAAAATTGTCTTTTCTAAATTTTTGTGTTAAATCTATGGGTTAAAATAAATATAAAATAAATAACAAATAAGTTTAATTAATTCACATGTACTTTACAGTTTGTATTAAGCCTCTCATGGAAGAGGTGGCAGATGTAGCTGAACCTTCAAATACTTCGTATCCACCACCACCTCATTCACTTACATCTGCAGTTCAGAAGGTGCTCTTGGTAAATGTGAACAGAGCAGCAGTCCTACTGACTGTGCTGGAAGTTAAATATATCTTGAAACAGCACATGAGATTCATTCATGTTTCAAGTTTCAGTGAAACCTCCCTCTCAAATTTACTATAGTAAATTTCTAATGATTAAAGTATAAATTAATAACTATGCAAATACAATTCAGTAAATAAATTGACTGTATTGATGTAAGCAGGCATTATGAAAGTTAAGATACATGGGAAATGAAAACAAACCTAAAAAGATAGATCATTCTCAGTTATACAATGAAAAAATATCTAGTTATTTATTGTTCATTGATCAATATTTTTATTGCAAATGAAGCATAAAGAAATTGTGCACAAGAATCATAGAATCATAGAATAGTTAGGGTTGGAAAGGACCTTAAGATCATCTAGTTCCAACCCCCTGACATAGGCAGGGACACCTCCCACTAAACCATGGCACCCAAGGCTCTGTCCAGCCTGGCCTCAAACACCGCCAGTGATGGAGCATTCACAACTTCCTTGCGCAACCCATTCCAGTGCCTCACCACCCTCAGAGGAAAGAATTTCTTCCTTATATCCAGTCTAAACTTCCCGTGTCTAAGTTTGAACCCGTTACCCCTTGTCCTATCACTACAGTCCCTAATGAAGAGTCCCTCCCCAGCATCTCTATAGGCCCCCTTCAGATACTGGAAGGTTGCTATGAGGTCTCCACGCAGCCTTCCCTTCTCCAGGCTGAACAGCCCCAACTCTCTCAGCCTATCTTCATACGGGAGGTGCTCCAGTCCCCTCATCATCCTCGTGGCCCTCCTTTGGACTTGTTCCAACAGTTCCATGTCCTTTTTATGTTGAGGACACCAGAACTGCACACAGTACTCCAAGTGAGGTCTCAGGAGAGCAGAGTAGAGGGGCAGGATCACCTCCCTTGACCTGCTGGTCATGCTCCTTTTGATGCAGCCCAGGATAGCCCAAGAACAGTTCTGGGAAAAAAAAATCAAAAGAATTCCTTGCTAGATGTGATGTTGTGAAATATCCTAGATTTTTGAGCTCTCTATGTGTATTTAGCCTGTTCTCTGTATAACTTAAAACAATGAAGAATAAAAGGTTGATATGCGCAGCAGAGGTAGCTTTTCTGAGATGCTTTACCTTTAGGTTCACAGGCAACCTAAGTATTAATATTCATCATGTTCTAATTTCCTTATTCCTATGCCAAGCTCAGAACCACTTAGAATTAAGACTTCTGTTTTGTTGTTATTATATATGTTTTTGTCTGATTTCACTTCGGCTTGTATAGTTCCACCTAAATAAGCAACTGTGCATGATTGCTTTCCAGCTTCAAACCATGACGTGTGGAGGAAATGAAATTCCCTATGTGTTTCTGGTAAGAGATGATGTCTGCATGTTCATTTTAACATATGATTTGAAAAACCGAGAAATCAAAGTCTTGCAATTAGATACGTGTAGTTTCCACTGCCCTTTTTCAGCATCTTTTCAAAACCTTCTTCAAGGCATCCTGACCCCTTGATGCAAGTTATTTTTGTCTTCAACATATCACAGTGTTTATGTGCAGCCTTTCTTTTTATTTTCCTTTTTCCTTTATTTTCTTTCCTGTTTGGTATCATGGCTTCCAGAGCTACAGATATTCCTATCTTTCCATGTAGAATCTGTGGACAGAGTTTGTTGTAGGCAGTGAGAAAATCAAATTTGATAATCACTGATAGATTCAATGTATTTCCGTAACTCACTATGCTTCTCCAAAGGATTTCATGATTTCACTGATGAAGGGGGCTGAAGCTCCATCTGGACAGACAGCGTTAAAATCATGTCATTATAAAATGACATAATTGAAAGAAATATTAGAAACCATCAATACTGCTGTAAGAATTGTAGTGAAATTGCTAATGTCTGGATGAGCCCAGAGTCTAAAGACCTTAGAAGCCACGCGTATTCTGGTGAAGGGTCCAAGGCCACTAATAGAAATATTCTGTCTGAAATCTATAAGGACTTCAGACTTAGGAATTCTTGCTATTGAACCCTTTTTGGGGAGGAATGGTCCAGAGACCTATTTCAAATGTTTTCATAAGGGCATGTTTTACCAGAGCCTGTAACACAGGTTGGCTAGCATGTATATCAGGATGAAAAAAATCCCTATCCACATACATAAAAAATCCTGCAAGGTTATTAACTTCAGCAAAATGAATCTACCGTGTCTTGTGCCAGCACAACTTCATATACCAGTGTTCACACTTCTTTTTTTTCCTTTAACTAATTTTCCAAATCTGAAACAATAAAGAGAAAAGGAATTTTGCTGCTGAATTCAAGCACAACCGGGTGTTATCCAGAGGCTAAATTCTTTTCCTGCTTAACATAAGAACATAATAAGAACATAAGAGGCATACTGGTTCAGAACAAAGGTCAGTGTAGCCCAATATCCTGGCTCCAACAATAGCCATAAGTGGTATGAAGGGGATAGTGGAGAACTTGCATACCTGATGCCTCCCCCTAAGTATACTCCCAGCTCTCAGCAACTCACAGCTGAAGAATTTCCTGAAATGGGTGTAGTGCTGGTGTCTAAAAACCCTCTATACATTTCTGTTCTGTGGCCTTGCCCAGCCTCCCCTGGTGACATAAACTTACAGTATTTACTAACTGGCACCTAGATTTTGTGGCAAAAAGTGATTAATGTCATTAGAGACTCGAGAATAATACTTTCACTATATCTTCATTAATAAAATGGTTCTAGAACAAATCTGGTGATTTACAGATATATGATGAGAAGTAAGGATATGTTCAAATAATTACTCTGTTTTCTTTAAAATATATATGCAGGCATTGTGAACTGAGATTTAAAAAGGAGTGGGTTTTGGCAGGGTAGGACACTAATAAACTGTTGATAAAAGACTAGCCTGTGGGCTGAATGAAGAGATACTCAACCTGTTCAAGCAGGATGCTAAAGGCAAAGAAATAGGTGATTACCTCTGAATGATGCAGTTCTGACTAAGAGGACAATAACTGACAGAAGCCTATAGACATTTTTCAACCTTGTTGAGGAGTAGGTGGACATGAAATGTTATACCTATTCAGTGGCAAATTCCAGTTAGATTGCTCTCAGACCAGATTACAATAGATTCTTGCATCTGTCTTCCTTAATTTTTCAAACATTTCTTTTTCTTTTTTTCTTTTCAGTAACATTTATCCATTGCTTATAATTACATAGGTTAACTTTCTGAGATCATGCCACTCATTTCTATTTCCTCATATTTGGCAAATATGCAAAATGAACCAAATGCAAAGATACGTACAACAAATCTTCCTGATTGTAAGTGCTTGCAAACAACAAAGGCACTTGAATATTCTGATGACAGGGCTTGCATGAGGACCCACGTGGCTAGGCAGAACAAATCTTTTATTTTCTGTGCCTACTGTAACCAGCCGTATCTCCTGCTGTTCTGAATCACTAGGTTCAAATCATTGGCTTCCAAGAATCCTGTAGTTGGAAATGTTGAAGACAGGAAAACTCTAATGGGTCATTTTGGACAGCCTCCTGCCAGGACATGATTATTCCCTCTGGAGCTATGTTAGTGCTTGATGAACAGCAACACTATCCACAAATGAAGGCAATGTTGTACAAAACAAAGGCGAGCAGAAAGAATACTGGTGAATATGGGCAACAGATACCTTCCTCTGTAGCCTGTGCTTTTATTCTGTGTTGTCTTCAATTTTATTCCTTGCATGGAAAAGACATGAAAAGAAAGTCTTGTTTGAAAAGCTCCAGGAGAAACCAAACTCCTGAATTTATTAATTTGTGTTGGTTTCATTGTGTTTGAGTAGTGAGGAATATTCTAAGGTAACCACAATCACATGCTTCTCAAGCATCTGCACATTTTCTCTAACATGTGGGTTTTTTTCTATGAGTGTACATGTGGATTTTGTAGGGTGGGAGGTGTTCTGTTACCTAGTAGTAGGTTTGGTGTGTCCTTCAAAGGATGTCTCATTTCATAAACATATTGCTCCTGGTCTCTGATAACTTATAAATCCACATTTACCTCATCAACTGGCTATTTTTCCAATGAGATGTTTTAATGAGATTGTTTCAGTGAGAGTGAGGTCTATAATCTAAATTTCTGTGGCAGGAGAGTTATTTCTTGGAGTGATGGTAAACGACTTTGTTGCCTGAACAGCGTCAAACGCAGTGGAGAAATTTTTAAACCAGCCTGTACGAGGATGTTGGATCAATCGCTGGTAGAATATTCTGATGGGGTTAGCCCCAACTGAGGAAGGGGTTCTCAGTGCTAGTCTTTAGTGTTCACTTTTAATGAAATTTTCCAAGATTTTAGTATCAACATTCTCGATCTGCAAGTCCTTTAGAGTCCTTAATGGTTTCTGCCTATGCCCACGGCAGTAGCTGTGAATGCTTTTATCTAATCTACTTAGTGATGAAGCTGTATTCAATTTCATCTCATGATTAGATCTTTGCAATACACCTACATCCTGTTACATCACAAGAGTAGAGCCAAACCAGAGCTGTGGTTTATTTGTGAAGGGGTGTTACGTGAGCAGCCTGCGTTGTCTCCACTCTGTCACTTGAAAAGGATTTTTTACTGCAGTTTTCTCCTTAAATAGTTATGATCCTTGCTAGAAACCATCTCCCTTTTTGTGTGATTCTGCGTCAGTGTAGATGAGCTGTTGTGCCTTCAGGGATCAGGAATATGTCAGCCTTGACTCTGATAGGTGGCTCCTTGGCCAGTGGAGCACTGCATTGTATAGTCTTTGCAGAGCTGTAGGCTCTCAGGTGACACTGTAAAGCTCAAGTTTACCCAAGATCTGGGGGGAGTGGAGAGATGCCAATAGGGTATGATAACAGCAAGGCATTTTTATGTTTTGTATTGTAAGGATTTGCTAGTATCTTTGCTCTGATGTCGGTGATGACTCAACATGAGTCTAGATAGGTGTATTTTTGTAGTCTGAAATAATAAGTGAGAAGCACTCTATGCCCAACCACAAATCCTTCTTGAAAGTCAATTTCTCCATTCTGTGTTACACCTGATGTGCTTGGGGTTATATTTTCATGTATGTAAAAATATTATTCTTAAAGAAAATCAAAATGGATGTGTGTGAGAGATGGTGTTTTCTGTTGCTAGCTAGCAAGGTTTTGTAGTTCTCCAATTTCAGTTTCACACGTATTTAGTGTAGTAGGTAATATTTAAGACTGAGTGTCTATTTTCTACATCTCTTCTGCATTTCTTTTGCTGCTTCCCTGGCAAAGCATAACAGAGATACATGGTGCGTATCCTCCAGAGGCTCATGACCAAGAAAAAGTTGTTTTCCTGTTAAAGAATTCTTCTGTGTCAGTGTCAGAAGAAATCAGATTTTCTTTGGTTGGTTAAAGAGCTACATGTCTTATGTTAAAACTCACAGCCGTTTAATTTAGGAAAACATCTAAATTCAGAACATTCTGCTTCCCCCTCCTGAAATGAACATAGATATGAATGGGATGTAGGTACTTGGTGTCCTAAAATGAAACACTGTCCTCAAATAGAGCCCAGGTAGGGTGGAGTAACAGGAAGGATGGGGCAAGGGTTTAATGTTCTGGTGATTCAGGATGTGTGCAGAGAGGACAGCCTGGATAATTCTACTGGAGCTCCAGGAGAATCTATGGAGCCTATCCAGAACCCACTGCTGTCAGTGGCAGAAGACCCCACTCATTCAGCAGGAGCAGGCTCAGGCCCAGTGTTTGTAAAATGTAGGCTCATTATCCCCAGGTTTCTTACACAAAGATGATTGCTGTAATATTTTATATGACTTTTCTCTGAACTGACTATTCATATTTGTTGAGCAGAATTGCCCGTTTTTATCCTTGATGCATTTACACAAAGTACCTTTTCTTTTCTTGTCTTTTTAGGTGGGATTTTCTGTCAGCATGTTTTATTTGTGAAATAGCATGTGACACTGATGGATCTTCCCCTTTCCTTTCTTTTTGCTGATGGAAAACACCTGCAGCATAGAACAGCCTTGGCAAAGTCAAGTAAGAGCCTGTGTGCTGCGATGTGCTGCAGTAGTAAATATATTCTAGTGTACACTGAGCAGCATAAATATGTAAATATTTTACAGCGTTTGCTTACATATCCTACTTCTTTTTTTCTTGCAGAGCATACACTTAAAATACACATGTTAAGTTACGTATGCCTGGTATAGTGGCAGCAGAATCTGCTGTTAATAATAATACTGAATATGTAAATCCTCCCACTCTTTATAACCAGTTCTGTGGGTTGCATTTACTGTAAACAAAGATGTATTTTGGGGGGCAGTTGGTTTGAGTTTATTGTTTATGTAAATCTCTCAGAATGTGACATAGCCAGATAGCTTCCTATGTTGTGCTGATCCACATTTTAGGCCAGCAGCCAAAGTATTTTATCTTTTACTTCATTATAGTGATCTTCCAATTAGCTGTGGTCTGTAATACCCTGATTTTGGTGGCAGTGGTTTGGGGAGGATTGTTTGATAGTTCTGCTCGAGAGGCAAAATGAGGGGCCTTATTATAGAAAGTGCAGAGGTTGTGCAGTAGCTGAGTTCTGTTGCAAAGTTTGCCGATAAGGGAAAACTGGCCCTTGAGCATCCATTCTATTCTGTATATTAACACTTCTAATCTGCACTGCTGATAAAACTGCAAGCCATTTGCCTTTGGAGGAATTAGTTCTGCCTCACTTGTGTAACCAGGCGATGGTGATTAACCTTTAAACTGTCCAATATTCTCAGCAGACTCCTGCTCCAGATTAGAAACTATTTAGTTATGACCAACTAAATTAACAACATTCCCTCCTCTGAAGAATAAGATTTGGAAGGTATGCATTTTAAGGTGGAATGTGGATAATGTCCTTACTTATTCACCACTTTTGCTACATAAAATGCATTTGTTGTTTAAGAGAGGAAAAAAAAAGGAGAGAGGGAGATTGATTTCAGATTGTTTACAATCTACAATTAGTTAGGTACAGGGGGCAATATGGTTGAATTTGGCTTGGGGTGCTGGTTTAGATGGCTGTTTCTAACTTTTCATTCTTAAATAGAACTTACGATGCAGAGGATAAAATGGGCAGGATGGTGCTCTGGTATGGGCAGCAGTTTAGGAAAAAGATTTCCTGCCTTTGAAATGAAAGGCAATTATCTCAGCTCTTCGGGAGAGTAATTTTTGGAAGTTTACTAACCTTCCTGTCACAATCAGGCAAAACAAAAGGTTTTGTGCGCGGTGGTTACAGACCGACACATCCAATGGACTTTAGCTGCTGTGATAACCTAGTACTGTACCATTGTACCTATGTATTTTAAATGTGTAATTTATCAATTGAAGCATACCCTTCAATACATGTGCCATAAAAGAAAAGAGTGAGGGCAATTATGTAATAGTATAGTGTTTGTCTGACGTGCCTTAAATCCCCATATTGTTATTCCTCACTGAATAACAAATACAAAATCCCTGTTAGCAATGTTTTCCGTTTTACCAGTTTTATATTAGCTGCCTCCTTAAAAATTGCTAATCTAGATACTACATTAGTAGAATGTCAGTCAAACTGCAATCCACAGTGAAACCTTCTTCATATACCAATTTAAATCATTCATGGTCCTTTCTTTGGCATTATTCAAAAGATCATAATAATTTTCTTGTGCCCACAGCACAAAAAAATCAATTATTTCCCCACAAAGACTTGAAAGTACTTAGCGAGTGCTGTAAGAAAAGCTGAGGGTTATATCAAATTGAAATTGCACTCATTACACACAACACAATTAGTTGCCACTAGTCTGGCCGGTGCTTTAATTCTGAATGGCATATCTTTATTATTACAGAAACAAGCATGCAAATGGCATTGTTCAGGATTTGCAGAAATCAATAGGATATAGTGCTGTGTGTTTGGTGGCCACTGTCACTCAGTCTGCTGTGGATTTGAGATAATGTGTGTATTTGAATTAATGAAGGGAACGTGAGACATCATAAGTGACACCCAAATAAAAGAAATGGGTACATGATATTTGTAATTATTCTACTTGTGTTTTTGTTGTAAATACTTGTGCTTTTTGTTTTTTAATCAAAGGATTAATTGCATTTTAATAAGGCATTATGATTTTCAGAGCTTTAGTTAATTAAAACTTGTAGTATATAATTATGAAGTGATGCTGAGATTTGTCTAAAGATCACCCATACATTTAGAATATGTATATTTTTCCTTGTTAGGCAGTTGCTGCATCTAGGGGGAGAGGGTGAATGTTTTTAAATGTTTGAAAGATGATGGCAGTTCCAAATGGATTTCTATAAATGGCAGCTAGGAATGTAGATTATGTAGTTGGAAAAATTAAAGTGGAGGAACTATTGGGGTTGGAAACTCTTTTTGGCTGTAGTGCTGGAACATTCATTTGCACAAATGTTAACTTTCAGACGCAGGAGCAAGAACAGATGTATTTGTTCAATGTATCATATCATTCCGCCCATTAAGTCCCAGTGAAATTGCTGCAGTTTGAAATTCTCAGTATAGGCCACATACTCACTGGTGGTGGTGAGTGGTAAAGATTATTTCCCGTGTGACAAAAGAGTTTTAAAAGGAAGAAGAAAGTGTTGGGGGGGGGGGAATGTACAGACAACTCTATGTATTGGCTTGTTTCCCTACTAGAGACGAATATTCCTGGTACGAAGCTTTATTCACTCACAATCTAACCTGGGACATACATATATATGAAAAAAGACTGTTTCCTGTGGGAGTATATTATATATGGATCGATAGGCTAATTGCTAGATAGATAAAACAGAGTTAGAGGAAAACAGTATTAGAAAATTAAAAACTTAATGTTACAAATGAAGCTTTCCTTTGGCAGTATTAAAAATCTTCTCTTATATTTATTCCATTCCTCTCATAAGTGTATATTAGAAATAAAAAATAATGGGTTTTTTTTAATATGAAGAGGGAAAAATATTGCTGATGAATGGTATGGGGGGGGGGTATTTCCTGTCAGCTATAAAATTAAATACATATTTATGCAGAATAGTTCAGCATAGTCATATACTCCTATCACCTAGCCCCATGAACAAGAAAGGGTTTCACAGGTTCTATCCTGAAGTAAAGGGTCTTAAATTAGATGTCAGTATTTCCTACTTGGAAGCTTGGCTCTTGCAGTGCCCGAATATTTATTTATTTATTACTCCCTGCCTTGCAGATACTTTTTGAGACAAACCCACTCAAGAGCTTAAAATGTTCCAGGCGAGGTGGGGAGATGAAGCCTGCAGAGAGGGCAAAAGAACAAGAATTCTCAAAAATTTACGTTGACTTCAGCACTCAAAACAGGATTTTATTGGGCATCTATAAATGGATTTTAAGTAGGATTTTCCCATGTTTTCTCCCAAAGCTGATTTAAAATCTAATATTATTAGATTGGTCACAGCCTTCATATTTTAACTGTCAAACCCAAAGCCTGAAAGGTGATTCATTCAAAGCTTGCTAAAATATTTGCTCAGCAGCACAATAGTGTGTGATGGAAAATAAACTCCTCTGGAGCATCTCACCCTATCAGCCATGGCCTGCAGCAGGAAAAGAATGAGGGAAGGTCAGTCAATTATGTGTGGTAATCACCGTAAGCATATTATCTGAGACACAGATGTCTTCCCTGACCCCACACGACATAGCTATTAACCCCACAGTAGTATAAAAATGGGGAGGAGGAGGAGCCGGTCCCCTAGGTAAACCAGACCTTTTCAGTCAAGGCTTGTCCAGCAGCTCGGGGAAGTTGTGGCAGCGAGGGCGCTGTTGTGGGGAGCTGGCCCCGTGCACGGTGGGCGGCACGGCCGCCTTTCCTCTTCAGGGACCTTTCTATAGACCTAGTCATGTGAGATAAATAGTTGCATCATCGGAAAAATGAGACTGGCAAATTGACTCGTGAGATATTTCGGGGACGTAAACAGCCCTGGAATGCCGGGCACTGCCCATGTTTTTATGGGAACAACTTTTGTGTTCCTGAGTACACTTGCATAGTTGGTGTGTTAGTGCTGATGAAGTGTAATACCACTATCATGCAATTGTATAATACTTGTAGAAAACAGAGATGATTTTCTCATTACACTGAGTAATGTGCTGATTACCACACAGCTCCTTTTAGGTTCAAGTTCCTTCTATATTTACTTCAGAAAAATGATTGGCTGCTAATTCAAGTGATAGGGATATTTTTCCAGTGCAATTGTTCAAACACATCAAGTAAGCAAAGCAGACTTGGAAACTGGCTATTTAAACTATTGGAGCTCAAGACTCATTTAAAGTTTGTGTGTAAAATTTGGGTGTTGTGTAGGAAGCATGCATTAGTAAGAGATGAAGTGTCCCTCACTAGCTCTCCGCTTCCTAACACCAAGCATGAACCCTGAAAGTAGGTCTCTATTTCTCATAGCCTTTGGAAAATCTTTTCTTTAGGTGATGCTTTGTTACCTTTGGGGAGGCCGTTTTCTATTTTTCTACCAAAAAGATGAATGATCATTAAGCAATGCAAGCTATTGCAGTGCTGCGCAACATACAGTGCAAAAGAGTCCATAACTGACCAGAGTTGTGGGTTTTCTCCTTTTTAAATAGTTGATTCTAATGCATTCCCATCCTGTGTCATCCTTGTAACTGAGATTGGACTGGGACCAGTAAATGCTGGAGCATGAAGGGAATGTTTTGCTCATCAGATTGGCCACAGAATGTGGCAGAGGAATCCCCAGGTTTCCTTTCTAAGAAAGGGAATTATTAAAAGATACTTTCTTTGATAGTGTCTCCTTTCCCAGGGTCAATCACCATGTGAGTGAGCATTTGCACGCATTGCTGAGCTACAGGTTAGAGACAAGGAAAGTGGTGGGTTGAGCACTTAGCTAAGCCTTAACCACCAGACTTCCAGGAAAGGAAAATCTATTAGAGATAAAGGATTTTGACGTGGTGCAGGGCAAACACAGGTTGCCTCTGTCGCTGACCTCAGGGATGACCTGAAAGAGGATGAAAAGGATGGTGGAGATGACTCACTAGGATAGATGGCTGGGCTGAAGGGAGTGCTGCAGGTTCATATCATAGCCACTGCTGACCAAATTCAGCTGGAGTCCAAAGAAGAGATTTGGGCTATCCTCCCAATGTGTAAATCCCCTGTGGGAGTCTTGGCTATGTGGAAAGATACCATTTGCACTTCCTCCTATTACTGTGGTCAGTCTTGAATTTTGGTCCTCTTATAGGCCCTTATTAAACTTCCATCCTATTGTCATTTTAGCCCTATGTCTAAATGTTGCTAAGTAACCTCCTGTGTCAAATACTTTTTCTGCCGGGAGAGAATCTTGCATCAGTCACCTATTGTGACTGCCAGATTAGATACCATAATGTGCTCAACATGGGACTGCGCTTTACTTCTATCTGGAAACTGCAGCTGATACAGGATTTGGCAGACTACTTGTTAAGCAGCATCTTTTCCTCTGGCACATTAAAGCAGCACTAAACAACTTGTACAGTTCATTTACTGGTCCCTGGGCTAACTTTTAAGTTTGAAGATTTAGAAATTTTGTTATTTTACCCTTTAGCTCTAAATCCTACCAGTTTGAGTGAGCAGCTCTGCTGAAGAACACATTGCTCCATTTGCAAGCAGTGGAGGCTGTAAGTTAAGACCTTACCTCTGAGAGAAAGCAAGCAGTGCATACCTGGAGCTCTAGCAAGCCATGGTTTCTATGATCCTCTTTTATCATGTTTTCCATGGGGCCAAAAAAAAGCCAAATTCTGACTATCACTTACATAAGGAGAAATCAGGAGTAATGCTATTTAAATAATATGTCATTAGGCTAAAGTGAATGAGAACAGAACTTGGTCCCAGTTAATCATATATTTCAGGTCAGTTAAAATAATTGAACAGCCTTTTCTGCCTCAGCTTAATGCAGTGGTTCTGAAGAGTTCATCACCTGCTCTTGGCTCTCTTTCCTGTTTGTAGCTGATAAATCACCTTTAATGTGTCTTCTAATATTACTTTTCCATGTAAGCACTGCTTATAGTTCTACGTGACAGCAACAGAGGAGGGGGAAGAGAGAGGGAGCAGGCAATAATTTCACTGATACAGAAATAACTCTAAAAATGCATCAATGTGTCTTAAGTATAATTGACATACTTTGAAATACATATTGTCCATAGACAAAATTAAATTTCACTAAACAAAACCAGAGGTAGGCAGAACTTCCATAACGTCATTCCTGGATACATATTAAATAGTAGCAATGGTTTCTGTCAATATATTTGTAAAATGTTATCAAATTTCAGATGTAGATAGCACATGTCTAATTCAGTCATGCTTTGTCAGTTACTCGGATGTGATAGTTTATTTTTCTAGAGGAAATGTTTGATAAAACCCATAGTAATTTTAAATACATGATTTACCATGTTAATACCTGTCACTTTTATGCTCTTCAGTTCCTCCTTGTTGATATTCTCTTAACCTTATATGTCACAGCAAAAGCAGAGCATGTTCCGTAAAGCTGCAGGAAGTCAGACTTTAAATTGGCTTTTCTTCTCTAAATTTTGTCCTAATTACAAATAATCATGGCTGGCAAAATAATTTAAAAAAATAATAAATAAAAAATCTTGCACCACATTTTTATCTTTTACCTTAAACCTCCTCCTGAATTATGAGAATAACCTGAGAACTGTTGTTAATTCATCCAAGTAAACCTATAGCTGGTTTAGATACCAGGGAGCCCAAAAGTTTGATTTCTTTATGGTACAGAAGGAAATAGGTCTCTATATACTTGATAAGCATACTGGTTGCAGGGAAACTAATCACTCACATGTGGTGACTTCAGTGTGAGAAACTGCACATATGAATTGCATTCGGTACGCATGTTTGGCCGCCTCACCTGCACACTGCAAACCACCCCATCTGCAGCATTGCTTCTCAGCCTGGCTGAGAAGCTTCAAATACCTGAAGCTGAAAATACAATACGAAATGTGGTGTCCTGTCACTCTCACGCATTGCACTAGTTGGAAGGGCAACATAAGGCAAGTCAAGTCTGGCTCAGTGACAGATAAGCTGTGTCTTCACCTGCCTTTTTTTGTTTTCAATGTAGTTTGGGCTTCCAAATTATTATCTGCTTTTAAAAGGACTGATGTAGCTCTATGTGTCAAGAGATGTGAAAAAAAACCATTTTCCATAAATGCTACAGTATGGTGATTAAAAGGTTTTGCACAGATTGCAGTGGTGTTTGCATGAAGTTTCCAAATACCAGAGAGGAGAGTATGCAGGTTTTTGTATTGGATCTTGCAGGAGATGCAAAGCACTTTATAAATGAGATGTCCCAAAGCAAACCTAAAGTTGTGTTGGTTGTGCCTACGGTGTAAGCAGGAGTTTGTTTCTACAAACTGATGCTTGCAATTTTCTGAAAGGACTGGGAACCTTTGGGAAATGCATGGATAATTACTAAACACAGAGGTCTGTATTTAGACAAGGTTAAATATAGGTATAAACTCAAAAATATGTCGTTGCATCCACCCAAAATTTCTCTGTATTAAGCACTTCTGCCTACATCTGTCAAATTGTTTGAGTCAAAATGTATTTTCAGTATGCCTTTAACTGAAAGGGTAGAAGGGTTAAGTTGCTGTCATGCCAGCTCTGTGCTCTCCCTCCCATTTTTGTGAGAGCATCTCGCCTGTGTTCTCATCTGTGAACATCTATCTTAGCAAGAAAAGTATGGCCCAGTGACGGCGGGGGCTTTTTACTACTTTTGAAGAGATCTTCAATATTAGCTACGTAAGTAGTGATCTTACAGAGAGTAGAAACCTGCACAAGGAAAAGTCTGGAAGAGAAAACTTAAAGGAATTGTGGTTTTGCTTGCAGTTTCCTGCCTGGCACTCTCCAAGAAACAGGAAATTGGATGCCAGTCCTGCAAGTTCCTGAGTGAAGCTGAGAAGTGCACAAAAAGCCTGGCTTTGGACTTTGATTTAGGGCCTGAAGTGTCAAGGTACAGAGCATTTTGCATAAGACCCCCAAGAGTTTTTATTGACCTCTGTTGTACTCAAATCTTGCAGAATACTACTCCCAGAGCTCCAAGTAACTAAATCCTTTTCATCACAAGTATTGCTTACTGTTGTCATCTAGGAGTGTTTAAATTCCTCGTGTCATGTTTTTTTGTGCTAGTGTTGCACACGTGCTGGGCTTAAGGTACTGTAGAGTACAGATACCAGTGCTGTGCTCTTGCAGGTTAGTATATTGGCCATCTGGTCCCATCATGGATTCTCATGTTGTCCTGTTCAATCACTGCATCCTTTGGCTGTGACTTTACTTCCTTGTTCCCTTCTCCTCTGACTCTCCTTCCTTGCCCCCAGCTGCATCAGCTCTTCATCTCCACCACGCAGTCTGACTCTGACTTTGTGGAAAGACATTCCATGCTTCTCTTCCAGGTCCTTTGCACATACTGAAGACACAAGTCAAAAGAGTGTAGCTGACGCTTACAACTTCCATGCACATCCTTTCCTGATATTTGTCTTGTATATGCAGTCACCTACCCAGATGCAACTTGTGCAACTGCTCTCTCCCTTACAGATGCCTTTCCTTCTCCATCACTTTAGCCTGACTCAGCTGCAAAGGCATGCAGCAAAACAGCTGGTTGGCTTTTTTCTTCTCTGCCTTTAGCAAACCCTGGATCAACTCTCCTAATCCCTACAAAGGTTGCATCTTTTATCCTTTTCCCACAAAGCACTGCTCCTTTCTGACCTCTCACTTTCTGCATTCCTGTCTATGACAAGCACCTCATCTTGTTAACAGCTTTAAGCAAAAATAGTCTTTTTGCCTTGAGTTAAAAAATAACCAAATGAAACCTGGAGGAAAAAAAATGCGGACAGCTCTGTTTGAAATATTTTTGTTAGAAAATTGCAAATTTATTTTTCAATTCCTGGCAGATTTCCTTCAATCATTTCTGCATTTCATCTTATCTGCCTGTCATCTCTTTTGAAGATCTTCAGCTTTGATATAGCATGGCCAAAACTGAGCTCTTCTACTTCTGTTCAGTACTCTGACTCTACTTTGACTCCTATCCTTGGTTACACTGACCAACATTATTATTATTCCTGTGATCTTAGACCTATTAACCTGCCATTTTGTCCTTCTAAGACAGCAGCCAAACCCATCTTTCTTTTGTTAGTAAGCCAACGCAATCAATAATCTAAATCTTTGTAGTATCTTGAGCCCCTTTCTTGGTGGTCTTTCTTGCTTTTAAATGTACAGTCTTTCTTTTATACATACAGGAAACCAGCCCTAGTCATGCCCGTTACTCCAAGTACTCAGTCTTGCTCATTCCTCCTCTCTTATGCCTTCCCGCTGCTTTCACCTTCAGGCCTGCCAAAAAGCTGCCTTGCTCCTCAGCTGTCATGAGCCTGCACCCTGTTCCTGGTTATTAGCTTGCAGGGACATCACCATTTCTTTTTAACACAAATAACACCCAGTTGCCTCATGTGTAAGGCACTCTCATTCTTCAGCCATATCTTCAAAAGCCACATCTGCTGCAGCTATGACTGCTGAAAGTACCTTGGGGTCATAGTTGGCACATAAGGGTGTAATACTATTAGGAGAAGGGAGAGGATAAGGAACGTTTGCAGATGTCTACACTGCAAGTGGGCACACGTCTTTCTGATTTTATAAATTTTGTTTTCCAACTTCTGTGTATTGCCTGAATTATTTGACTGTAACCTCTCTGGGGCAAGGATGCTGTGCTCTGAGCTGTGTGCAGTACCACCTCTGTGGGCTCCTAACCTCAGCGTGTGTCACTGCAGCAATCTCACTGATTCATATCCCCATTCACAGTGCTGTGCATCTGTGTTTGCATCCACACTCCACATCCTCTTTCCTGTACATATCTTTCTCAACCAGGCACAAGGTGAGGGGCTCCATTAAATGCATCAACCTGCAGAAGCTTATGTTTAAGATATGTATATCACATATTTTTTGTGGAACTTCCACAATCATGATGTTTATCTTAATTTAGTGATATATTTTTCCTCTGGGAAACAGGAGGACCAGGGCAGAGGCAGACTCTGGCAGCCATAAGGAATGATTACTTTCCAGTTTGGCTAATGATATAATCCACTGTGGTTGCAAGTCTTGCTTTCCTCTTTAGGTGATGTCAACATTTCCATGAGCTACATGTGTTGTATTCATAAGTGGTACTTAGAAATGTGTTCTGTAATCTCCTCCTTATGCCTGACACTTTACACATGTGTTTATCTACAAGGAGTGGTGACATTAGCTTGCTAATTTTGCCAGTGTACTGTACCAGTGAGGGTGTGAGAGACTCAGAAGGATATTTAAACTGGCAAAGAGAGAATTATTGACATTAGCTATGAGTACTTTGTAAGACTCTGTTTTGGAATGTCATTTGTTAGAAAATCTTTGCTGCTGAAATTCATCCATCTCTCCCAGATGGAAGTGCAGGCCTTACAGAAACCTCTTTTCCCAAATTTCACTCTTTGCAAGTGGCCAAAAGTACTGGCCTACTGACATTTGCAAATTAGATATACAGATATTATTCCCCGAGATGAAGTGGAATGTGCAAATGGCATGATAAGATACAGGGGTTTTGGTAGCTGAATGGCCTTCAGTGGTGAAAAAAAATGTTCATTTGCCAAACCTCCACTTACATGATCATGTGTATCCATGGAACTCGGGTTTCCTTTATTAAGTAGACTGTATGCACAATATTCAGATGGTGAAGATCCTCAGCAAGATCTGATACTGCCCATGTAACTTGTTTTTTAAAGAATCAAGCTCTTACCTCTCAAAATTACATTCATATGGCATTGTTCAGTATGTACGGCTGGCTAATATAGAAAGCAGCAACAACAGGGTACAATGCACTAATTTTATCCCACTTTGACTTTGAAAATATAAATGGTACTTATAAAAATTGTAAATACTACAGAATCATTCTAGTAGGATTACTCTAAAATGAAAGTGCTAATACATCAAGCAAAATAGCCTTGCTAGTCCTAACTGGCTCCTATTATCACCATTATCAGAGAAGATACACCTCCGGCAATGAAAATGTGCTGGAACACAAATGAATATATGCAAGACAGCCAAGATTTAAGAGGTGTTTCTTTTTATCTTACAGTGAACTTCGTTCTTTTTGGTGCCATGGTTAGAGTAGTAAGTGTAAGCTCTTATGTCCGGTAGCCAAGTCAAGTTAATGAAATGGTAGCCTGATAAAATACATATATAATATAATACACATAATACTAAATTAAGATAAACATCATGACTGTGAAAGTTCCGCAAAACATATGTGATATGCACATCTTAAAAGTAAGCTTTTGCAGGTTGATGCTTTTAATGGAGCCACTTACCTTGTGTTTGGTTGCCATTTCGGCAGTACATTGTTCCTTGCTGCTTTAGGGGACAAAATACAGCCACTCTTCATACATTATATAGTTATTTTACTTATAAATGCCAACTGTAAACAAGCTGTTAGATTAGCAAGCACATCATATAAAGTATCATTATCATAATTCAATCAATCACTAAATCAGAATCATCACAGAGTTGTTTTTTTCCCATGCGAAAGACAGTGCCTGAACTGAGGGGTTTTTTTCCTCAGTATACGCTATATAATCTATTTTTGTCTATCATTGTTCTGAATGTTAAATTGCCTATTCTGAAAAATTGCAAGAAGAACACCATAGTAATTTGGACACATTCTAGGGGACAAAGGGCTACACAGCAGTGTTTGATTTTGACTGAGTTGAAGATGGCATAAACACCATTGCCCAGTCACCAGTAACAGTCTTGCTCATTTCCATCATGTCCTTTCTCATGAAGCTTTCAGTGGGCGCGTTTCAGGCTGCTGCAGGCTGCTCCTGCTGGCCTGAAAGTTTTGCACCCTCCATGTGTTGAAGGTGTTGTGTCAGCACTGTGTCAGAGCATCCAAAGCCAGAACCTCACCTCAGGAGTCCCATCAAATGTAATTGCACACAGGCAAAGCTTCCTGGACTCTGCAGGGATTCATCTCATCCTCATCAAGATGACACTATGTCAACTTTGGGACTGTCACAGCAGCACTTGTAGGAGCATGGCAGCCACAAAAGGAAAACGGAGGAAAAAGATAACTTTGTGCCCCCTACCTACCTTAAGGAGGGCATCTTTGTGAATGAAAGCAAGTGAACACAGACCAGACTTCTCTTTCATAGCCCAATACACATCAGGTCAGCAAGACAGTGGTTGCTAGCCTCCCACTGCCTGCTGAAATAATGCTCTGCTTAAGTCTGACACCTTAGCACAGCAGCAACAGATTTAATGTCTCTTTATTCCAAATGAAAAAAAGGGCTAAATCATTGCCCCTTCTATAATTACCTCCTGAAGTGCAATTTAGTTAGTTTGTAAGTTGTCTGGGTTGACAGACTTGCTTAGTTAAATACAGATAGGGTTTGTGAAATGTGCCATAGTCATGGCAAGATCTTCTTCATACTCATGGAAATAATAGTAGCTGTGGAAATAGTGATAGAAGAATGTAAAAAGTCATTCATTAGCAAGATGGGTAAGATGAGACAACTGAAGTGATTGTATAGAAAAACACAATCAGCTTAAGAGCTTTTTATATTCTGACATGCAAGTTAGAATGAAAGGTCTCGGTTAATGTAGCTTAGTTCAAGATCTTTGGCTACTGATGAAAAAGGATCTAGCATTTGTTATGGAACAAGGTTGGAACTGCATAGCTGAGATGTTTAGGTGAGATGCAGAGATTTCTTTTGGTGTAATTAATGAAACATTAGAGTGCAGTGTGCATGAGAAGAATCTACTGGCATTGATAGATGGATTAAGTCTTCAGCTTTCATATCATTTAAAATGAATCTGGTAACCAGCTCAAAAAAACAGTCTGCTAGAAGATGCTGATTAAGTAGGTAAGTCCTGGAACAGTAGTAGGGTGAGACATATCTGCCAGGCAGCATCTGTTTTGACAGTTCAGTGCTCAGTATTTAATAGAACACTGAGTCGTCCAAAATGCCTTGAGGTAAAATAAATTGTTGCCAGCAGCCTGCTCTCTTGCTGGTTTAGTACATCTTAATAGTGATCTTTTGTCCTCAGCTGCAAGGTGATTCCTAAACATGTCTTCCAAGGTTTTGTTTGCAAACTGACAATCAGTAATTTATACAATAAGTGTTTATTTACTACCATAGAGAGCACTGGCGATAGAATTGCTGTGTGGAAACTAACTGGTTATGTCATAAAGGCACAATTTGTTGAATAGGCAAATTAAAGTGTCCATGCCCTCTGCAAAATCCTGATGAGTGGATTTATTTGGGTTGGTGGACATCTGGTTAATCCTAGCTGTCTTCACTTGGCCGCTGATGTGAATTCCTCACATTGTGAGGAAATTTCTTGTTAGCTGTTAGCTAAAACCAATGAGATTTGACTGAGCTCTCCGCATGCATGGAAGGCAGCCAGGATGTTGTTTGGAGAGCACATGCGAGGTGCTTCCTGAGCACTTCTCAGCTGTTGTCAGTTCCCGATGCTCTGGGTACAGGCAAGAATTCCATGCAATAACTGATAGGGTAGATTTGTGCCTTTCTGGGTGGAGAAGACCACCAAGTCTTTTTGCTTTGATACAGGCTCTTCAAACAGCTGTCTGCTGCTTGTAAGAGGTATTTGGTGCCTAGTGGATAGATCTGGCGGGTATCTAGAAATATCTAGTGGTCTAGAAATATCCTTCTGTCTACTTTGGGACTGGAATGTGAAAGGAGAGGTGTTGAAAGTGAGCAGAACATCTTGAACGCATTGATTCCTCAGTACTCTCTGAACTGTCTTTCAGGATGCTGACCCAGATGTAGCCTAAGCAGGGTGTTGTTTCCCTGCACGTTCATATCCCCTCTACTGATGAAGATCCACTGGAATGCAATTAGATTTCACAGCTGTTTTCGTTTCTGAGGGACACGAACTATTGCTGAGTGGAGGTGTATGGAATTGCATTTCTTCCTCTTCACCATGTAACAAAAGGTAATCTTGGATAAATAACTTCCCTTTCTTGAGATATTTTACATATGTGGGAAAGCAAAGGCTCTGTGTCTGTTCAGAATCTATGTAAACCCATTAGAAAAAGAAAAGTGAAGTGAAAAGCTTTCCGTGTGTTGATAAATCTTTATCATAGGACTGACTTTACTTCAGGTACCCAAAGAATGTGACTGAAGATCTCTTTACAGCCTGAAAAGTTTAGGTTAGAGATGAGTCACTCTGATAAATCTGATGTAACAACCATAAATTGGGAGAATCAATTGCAAGGGGTGACTGCTGTTATATCCTTTCACTTGACTGAGTACATTTGTTTGTTTATTTTCACATTTGCAAAATGCAAGGACCCCACCATGTTGAAAATGTGAAATATTTTTCTGTCATTCAATAAAAAAATTCCCTAACATTTGCTTTAACATGTTACTGATAGCTGGATTTGGAGTTTAGAAATTTACTGGTGCTATTTCCTAAGCAATATTACTAGAAATCCCTGTGAAATATGGAGTCGAGATTGACAGTCTGGTGGAATCAGTCCTATTTATTATCTTAACTATCACAAACACTTGCTAAATTTGTACTTGCTACTTACTACCTTGGTTAATGTTAGTGAAACACTAGTATCTATGACATGCTCCAGGAGGGCAGCATGCTATAAATATACTCTGCTTACATTTGATAACCAGCAGTCCTCAGGCACAAAATTTGCACAGAAATACTAAAATTCAAATCAGGACTTGGGGGTTTTTTTTGTTCCAATTCATTTATGGCTTTTAAATAAGTGCTCTCCAGGCCATGTGTTATAGTCATTAGCCCATAAATGTTTGAAAGTCTAAAACCTGTAAGGATTCGAGAACACTCAACACCTTTTCGAGTGTGCTCAGCCCTTAGCTAAGTCAGATTACTGAAGTAGGAAAAGGCATGTCTTCTTTATTTCATGGTTCTTTGGGAATATCACTTTCTGCAGAATCTTGTTGCACTTAACCAAAACTGGGAATGAAGGCAGGTAGTTCAGTAACTTATATTAAGAATTATTCAATCTATTCTGTTCTTTCAAGACACACTTGTTCGGCTGGTGTAAAGAAGAAAGCTGTACAGGCAACCTAGATATATGTTGAGTCTTTAAGGTTCTTCTGAGCATCCTCTATCAAGAACTGGCTTTAGAGGTGCTCAGCACATGCCAAGATCACATCTCGTGTTTGTATAAAAAAATATAGTGCTTAAGAAATTACACACATGTATATGAAATGTTCCAAGTTGACAGTTTGCAATGTAGTTCATTTGCTCATATATATAGAAAAACAAAACAAAAAAAAAGCCTTGGCAGAGATTTATCATTTTTGTAGAGTAAAATAATTTTAGTCACAGCAGAATCTGTTAATATGAGCAATTATATATCACTTACTGGGTTTATAAATACAGATATATATGTACATATGCATGAAGGAAAGTTCTTGTAAATCTCCATTGTATTATCTTGGAATTATTGGCCAGGTAGAAGGTTACAGCAGAACACAAAATCATCTTCTTGTCTGAATTACTGCCACCATGGAGCAAATTGGAAAAAAAATTATTTTGTGTCAACCAGTCGCACCCCACTGCACACATGGATGTCTCCTAAAGCCATCAAGATAATATCTGAGCATGTAATCATAGCTGGAACAGTAAGGAATCCTCTTTTTCTGCGACAACCAAACAGCACATTGACCCCACAAAGACACAACCAATGCTGTCACTCAGCCAAAGTTAGAAACTAGATTTCTGCCTTGTAGCCTTTAACATATCTTTTTCTCTTTTTTTTCCCCCTCAAATGTTCAGACGGGAATTTTTGGAGACCACCTTGGCATACTAAATAACTTGTGTAGCTGCAGTTGAAACTCCAGTCTTCGCAGGTCACTAGAAATTCCAAGCCAGAAGCGAAGTAAGCTTAAATTATGTTTAGGTATTTCTAGATCCATACAGCTGTTCATCCTTTGTTTTTCCAAATGTTCTTCCTATGCTAAGGATTATGGATTTAATTGTTCTTAATGTATTTATCATATTAAAAAGATTTAATTGCTTCAACCAAGTTATCTGACTATATGCTTTATTCAGAATTCACTGTATAATTCTTGCGAAAACATATATTGTTGCACCTGAAATATCAGCTATATAACTTGTGGTTTTAACAGTGAAGTTCTGTTTCAAGGAAAGCAAAGTAAATTTCTTATAAAGGTCTTCTCTTACAAGATACTGAATGCTCCAGGCGCTAGAAAATCTACAATGGGTGCTCAACACCACAGAGAAAGTGCACACTTGTTAACAACATCCTTGGTTCAAGGCTGAGTGAAATCAAAGGCAATAGCTCCCAGCAACTTTGCCGAGCTTCAGGTTGAACCCATGCTCCTTACAGCTGATCTATCAAGGTAATGTGCTATTTGCAAACCACATGATGTATAGGCCCTTACTGTAGCTGCAGTTTCTCAGACAGAGGAAGTAACAAGAGAGTGATCCTTAGCCATAAGGAATATCATTTTGGATCAGTTTTGGAATTTTCCGTGCAAAGCTTTAAATTTTAATGGCAATTACCCATCAGGAATATATTAGGATAATATGCAAACATGGAAAACGCTCATTTGCCATCACTTTTAATGCTCACAGTTAAGTATACGCTCTAGTGATCTCTGGAAAAGGGGTATCTTAAAAGCTAGCCTGGACTGCTCAGAAACCCTTGATACTGTCTTTTTACCTGCACCAAATACTGATCTTGAGATACAGCAAGAAACTGTGCTCTCCAATCTGATTGGAGGGGAGAGGTCTTTGAGAAAGAAGTTTTCTCCTGACATTTTCTAGGTCATACGGATTTTCCTTGCCCTGTCCTGAAAGATGCTGGTGTCCTGAAGGTGTACGTGTTCATATGCAGCTTGTTAACTTCTACTGTAGAAAGCTCTTTAAAGAAATACCATAATGTGAAATGACAATAGGCTTTGTCTATTTACCCTTCCATCAGCAGCTTTCTGTCACCCCAGAATGCCAAAGGTGCTTTACATAGGATCATATACATTTTGTCATTTTGGTCAATTTTGGTTTAAAAAAAGAAAACACACCTAGGAGATATAAACATGTCTTTGGTTTCACCATAGTTTATTCATTATGGATCTAACTCTAATGTAAAGTGCAGTGGTTTAGTTCTTCTGCTTTTAAAGGCAAAGTGAACATGTCTGCATTGCAAGAAGTCTATGGGTACTTACTTTTGACCATGGAGCAATCATGCACTTTTTTCTGTAAATGGTTATTTTCCAGAAAGCCCATTAAAGTGCAATTTATCCATTTTACAAAAACACTGTATCATTTCTGTGTTTAGCATTATGTTCATGGATGGATGACTCTTCTACAGCAGAATATAGTGTTTACTGTACAGGCAACAGATTTTCTACACTGCCTGGCTACCAGTAACTAAGAAAAAAGATGAACTGTGAACGATTCTAATGGATCCTAGTCTATTAGTACACTGCAGTTTTATTTCAGAATAAACTGGCTGTAAGCACAGGGAAAGAGCATTACTTTGTTGATTTGAGTGACCTATTGCAGCCCAGAATCTGGGTCTTATCTATTCCGGGCAATTCTGAAGCTGAATGAATTACTTGCCACTTCTGTTTAAATACGATTCTTGCTAAACTGATTCAGGGCCAGATTTTCAAAGCCTCATTGCTAGGAACACTGCTGTCTAGCCAAAAGGAGAGGGGAAAGTAGCTGCACTGGCTCAGGGACAAGACAGGAATCAGAGAGCGGCATTTTGACTGTTTTGATGCACGGGTTATATTTCTAGCAACAGAATTGCCCACTGACAAAAGCAGTTGCCTGTAGTAGTCCACTATAGCCTAGCGCTAGTGTTGGAATTATTTAGTCATTAACGTAGACAAAACCAAGTGTGACTTAATACTTAACGCCAAGATACAGACTAGATTCACATCACCCTTAACATGCTGAATAGCATAAATCTTTGGTGCAATTCCTGACACAGCCGAGGGGCTATAATTTGTAGCCACTGCCTACAGATTAGCACCTCAACTGCTTCTGAGACTAGTAGACCACAGCGGTGGAGACATGATGCATCCATTTTTGCAGGCAGAGGTCCAACATCGATCTTCCTTCAGGGAACAGTTACACAAAAAATTTCCTACTCCATTTGTACTGGTAAATCTCTTGGATTTGATCCGTGTATTTGAGTTGTTAATAACTGATGTCCTGAATTTAATGGCTATAAGTGTTTTTTTAATTCCAAATAAGGGAAAACTCATTTGTGTGGTTTTATATATTTTGGGATCTCTTCCCACAGATACTGCGAAACAGAATACTGTAGATCAAAGAAAGGAAGCCGCGGGGTTATGAAAGTTCCATAGCTGGTGCCCATCCTCAGCTTTCCTAGCAACTTATTTCTGAGATGCTGGATACTTTGACATGTGCACTGGAAGGGATTTCCCCCCCCCCCCCCATGTAGAGAGAATGGTACATAGAAAGCTGCTGATTTATACATAGTTTTTAAAAGGACTATATTTCACTGTGTCTTCATGAAAAATACTTCTGGTTTTGCACAAGATTTTTTTGTTTGTGATACAATTATTAATTCTTTGATACCTCATTGTAATCTTTACACAGTTAAAGAGAACTGGACCAGGCTGGTTGGGCAAGGTTGTGCAACATTGTGCAAGCAACAAAACTGAAGGTCATATGAAGTGGTGCTTCCAAAAGCAGCTCACTGAGCAGCTGCAGAGTCAGTAGTAATTTAATTAGCTGCTTATAGCAGTCATAGCATGAAAAGCCAGCTGTGTAACTGCAGTCTTCAAAATTTCCAGCAGAAGTGTAGCGCAAAAGCACAACCAAATAAATTCTTCAGGAACGGGAAGTCTAAGGGATTTATTTGCCTTTAGTAACATGAATAGAGAACTCCAGAGAGGATGGGCTAATAATGACATACTGTTTGATTTATTACATATGCTTGTGACGTTGGACCAAAAAAGAAAAAAGAAATAGCGATGTGGACATAACGTAGTCTTTATGCTATTGTGGGAATGGAAATCACAAAATAACTTTGGAGTTTCACCTCATGGAAGTGTTTTTGCAAGGGTTTTGAACACAGACATGTTCCCCATAGTGAGGAGGTGGGAAAGCAGATGATCATCATTGTAAGAGCTGAAGCAGGGCAATAATATTCCTCATACCAGGAGCAGAAATGGAGACACAGAGAGAACATGCGCTGTTACAGCTCCCCATGACAGTTTCTGGGCAGCCTGAGGTTCCTCCCCATCCTTGCTTCTTAACAGTACAACCTTATAAGCCAAGGACGATTGTTGTGGGGTATGGTGCTATTGTGAGATATACACACAGTAACAAACATCTTCAAGAAGAGAGGGAGTTTGAGGGGTTTTTCCCAAAAATAATACCAGATTGGTTTCCACTTATTGGCGACAGTAATCTCATGTGAGCTGTGACCCAGACCTGAACTGGCATTGTGCTAAACATAGAACTTACATGGTTTGCTCTTCTCCTTTGGATACTTCTCAGTGGTAAAAATAATACTGGCCCCATACAGCCCCAAATACACCATATTGGGGAGCTGGAACTGTCGTCACCAACCATGAGTGATTCGTGAGTGCTCATCTTATTTTTGGAACTTATTAATTATGTCATGGAAAGAAGATTTATTCTTACCCCTCTTCCAGCATCCACCTTCCCCAATCCTTGCTAATCTTGCTTTCTGGATAACAGGGGGGAAATGAGGAACGTGTTTAGCAGTCTCAGTTGTCTCTGTGATTCAAATCACAGAATGAAGCCAGACAGCAAAACAAGTGCAGATCAAGCACAGGCTGCCTGCTCCGCTTGTGCTTTCTCTGCAAGAATCAGTTTCAAATATTAGGTGGATTTTTTTTTTCCCTGTTGCAATTAACTAAGAAAAATATTTCAAAGCTGTATAATTAAAGGCCAGGATTTTATTAGGTTTTAAAATAGTCTTTATGAAATCTACCCCTGCCACTGGTAATTACAATGTACATCTTAATACACCTCTGCTAGGCCTGAGCTGGAGATAACAGTCCTGTGTGTATTGCATTTGGCTTGTGCATAGAAGGTAAAATCCTTTATCTTATCTCAATCTCCAAACAACCAGCCTCTCTTCCAATTCAGCCCTAATCTTCTTAGTAAATAATACTGATATTTTTCACCATAACAAAAATGGAGCTGCCAGATTCAGACTGATAACACCTCTCATTTACACACCATTCTCTGTCAAAATCTGCCTGATTTTTTCTTAATCTCTTTTACTTTTTTACATTCAGCCATGGTAAGTTCTTTGCTACCAAATAATATTATTATAAATAAATCCGTTGACTACAGCTGTCTCTTTGGACAGATATTGGAACACCTCTCTCTTCTGGCTTGTTTCCTTGAATGATAACAAATTATTGCTGTCCAATTTAATTTTGCTGTAAAGTTTGGTATTCTAACAAAATGACCTAAAAGGAGTGTTTAACTGAGAGCATGCCCAAAAGGCATCTTTCCCCCTGCACCCCCCCGTGGGATGTCATCTCAGTTCACTTCTCTTGAGATTGCTGTCTTTGCACTCCCATCCTATCCTTTGCAATGACTTACCTTTAAAACAAGGGAAATGATAACCTAAGTCATGGGATTTTTATAGCCTATTAATTATCTCTGTATGATTTCTTAAATTGCAAAAAAAAATACTGCTGAGAGAATGGCAGGAAAAAAGCTGGATAGCATGATTTCTGCTTGCAGTGATTGAATGGAAATAATATGCTTAAATCTGAATAGTTTATTTCAGCAGCAACTTGCCCTCTGAGTGACAGAGACATTTGGGAAACCTGTCCTAAGATGGCAAACCATCCATGTAAGTAATCACTAGACTTGGTCAATGTACACCAAACCTGCTTTCATCCACTGCCATGCAATAGACTGAGGGATATATCACACCAGCAATTTTTGTGTTGAGAGAAAAATCTGAAAATCCATAGCAGAATATGGCCCACAATTGCCAGCTGCTACAGCGGGAAGGGATAGGTGTTTGTCTTCTGTAGAGCTTGTGGACATGAAATGCTAATTCTATCCCCGGGCAGAATTCTGTGGGATATCTTTAAAAGTATGGCAAAAGTGCTTTGTTCTACTAACTTTGTGGAGGGTCTTTCAGGGTTATTTTTAAACCAGATCTTTCTTCCTTCTTAAAGTTTGCAGAACTGGTTTTCAGAAGCAAGGCTGCACATGTTCATTACAAAGTAATAAGATCATATTTTGACTCTTGAAACCTTGCTGACATGCTTCCAAAGTGCTAATCAGGCTCTTTAAATAGCGAATCACCTACAGCATCACTATCCATGTCAGGATTATAGAAAAGATGAACCATATTGTTTAGATAATCTGTCATCTTTGTATCAGTGTGAGAGAGGTAAGAGCTTGTAAGATCAGTGAGTACAAAACTGACATCTTGTAAGGCTGGTGGGGAATGAGACGTGTTGTTAGCATGAGATTCATGAGATGTGGGGCATTGGATGTCTTGGCCAACAAATAACCACTGGCAGGGCTCCAAAACAGGTTCGTGACTGTTGCACCCTGGCACTGTATTTAGACCACACACTAGGACTTTTCCTGCACCTAACACTATGCTGGCCTTCTTTCACTGCTCTGCACAAGAAATATAGTATAGCTGAGAAACAGGGCAAATACACTGGGAACCAAAGACAGAACATGATTGCTGATGCTATTACTGCTACTACAGCTACCACTACTGTTACTGTTGTTTCTGCTATTTGTTAAATCACAGAACTGTGCTGGAGTGCCAGGGTTCCTTATTAGGAGGCACTATATGAAACTGGGACAAACAGAAGATTCCTGCCTGATGGACTAAGTGTAAGTCAAAGTGTTATATGCACCAATGGGACAAGTTCTGTGAAAGATGTATGTAGCTCCCTGTGGCCTAACCAATTTTCAGCACTGGCTACTGATAATATCCATCACACGGGAGATACAAAAGATCAGTGTTCCTTTAGATTTGAAGAAGAAAGCATCTGTCCTGAATATGAGTTAAAGTAAATGTTTGGGGTTTTATCTGATGATAGCCTTGATATTTATGTGTATCCCTGACAGCACACTTGTTGGTTTACTCTCTTTCTTATTTTGGTTGGTCCTCCTCTGCACCAGGTCCACTTTTAATTTAGCTTGTCTGAGACTCTGTATCATAACTGTATCAGCACTTATGATGATGTCTCGCAGTGACTTTCATCATGGTGCTAGTCCTCCGCTATTCACCTATTCCTGATGCATCCCTTGTGTGCCCTTTTTTACAGCAGTATCTCACTGATTGCTTTCCACTGTACTGTGACTGACAACTAACCTGGAGTCCCCCTCCAGCTCAGTCTTTTCTAACTTATTCCTAATTTTTGTTATTAGTTTCCAAATGCATTATCTTCATTTGGAGATAAGTGACTAGCTTCATTACCTTCAAAATACTGCCTCCCATCCCATTCCTATTACACCTGTCCTTACTGTCATCCAGCCTTTTTCTGCATGATATCCTTCTCTCCTGTGTAGTGATAGTGCCAACCTATGTAGTATCACCACATTCCTGATATTTATGTCCTGGTCTTAATTGAAATAAGGAGAAGATCAGATGCAAGACTGATCTATAAAGAATTCCACTGCTAACCGGTAACCTTCCTGGTACTTTTCCTTTCAACACTATCTTTTGCTGTCTTTTCTTGAGACAGTCTTTTACCAATCTTTCAATTCCTCTACTAATCCCTATCTTCTCCAGCTTAGCAAATAATTTCCCATGTGGCGCCATACCATACATTTTACTGAAGTTTAGATAGATGAGATCGACTCCATTTCCTTTGTCTAGAAAATCTACTATCTTATCAAAGGAAGCTATTAAGTTAGCCTGCCTAGATCTCCCTTCTTTATTATATTTCCTACTATACTGTATCCAATATTTCTTTCACCTCCATGTCTATATTTATCTGTTCCTTCAAAACCTGTTATAAACCCCTGCATAATTTAGAGGTTATGTTAATGAACCAATATTTGCCCAAATAGACTTTTTATCTCTCATTTGTATACTTTCTATTCTCCAATCATATGGCATTATCTTTGCCTTTATTCATCTAGGTTTGGTTATCCCTTTTAGCTTGAAAGACAAGCATTTTCAAGTTTTTGGCCCCCTTGACTTCAAGAAAATCAAGGTCTAATTCTAATTCAAGTCTCTGAGTTCATCATCCCACATGATCTCAGTAACCAATTGCATTAGTTCATTAACATTTGTTCTCTAATAATAAGTAAAAGTAATTGTCACAACCTTTTCCAAATGTCTGTCATTTAATTGAAACTGCTTAACTCATTACCCATTTTACCTTTCATAACCAGATATTCTATTGGCCATGGTTTTGATGATGGGTTCTAGAGTCTTGCATTAAGATGGAGAGGTATTTTTTGGCTTCATTCTTTATAAGTGATATCAAGTGGATCCAGATATTTTCAGTCAAGAAATACAAGAGCAGTGGAGGTCTGACTGTGAAGGAAGGGGAGCCTAGGATTGAGATGGGGTGTTTTGATAAGGAAACTGAAGAAAAAATGAACTTGGGGAGAATATTTTCAAGTTGATACTTACTTCATGCAATTGTTTAAGATTTTGTCCAAAGCACGGCATGAATATAATTTGCTGAACATCCGCTTTGGTGGATGTTCATCTTTACAACAGGCAAAAAGGAAAATACCATGCAATAGATGACAGAAAATCAGGACTAACCCTGAGGTCTCAAATCACTTCTTTTCTGACTTGAAAATTCTGCATAAACTATCCTGGTTCAAATGTATGTGTGACTGTGTGCTCTTATCTCTCCCAGTGTTCACGCAGTTTCTTTCCATTCAGATGTTTGTGGAAGGTTAGCAAAAGGCAAGAATACACAGCCCTCCTTATATGAGCATACACTTATGAATATTTCTTCTGTATTTAACTTTTTTTTCCAGCTACTCTGCCTCATTTTATTTGTCTCCTACCTGCCTAGTCAGCTGTTAATCAAAAAACAAGGAACCCCATTTCCCATCAGATGGTGAATGAGGTTTAGCTGGTATCCAGATACACTGTAAAAGCAAAATGATTGCAACACAGTGCACTCTGTGCTTTTTTAAACTTGCCAGTATTGCCAAAATTAACTGGCCCATGTCTGACATATGCCTGTTTCAGTGGTATTCCCCCTCGTACGTCTAGTGAGCTCATTTATAGAGTAGTTTTAGCAATTTGTATTTAAGCCTTAACTTTAAAAAAATTAAAGCCCGTTCAAAGTACTGACAGAAATGTGGGTGTTGAAAAGTTTATTTCCTGACCGGTATTTAAGGACCAAATGCTGTTCCTGAGTACATTACAGGGACTTTGCCAGATCTCAAAGACGACGTTTACAAGTGAGCTCAGAGCTCTTGCATGCACTTTCCAAACTTTGAAGTTTCTGCTGCCTTCCCACTGTGCAGAACACATTCAAGTTCAAGTGGGATATAGAATTGTTATTTAAATCTTACAGTCAAATTAGACCCTAGAGACATGATTGTATAGCGTTATTGTCTCAGTCCCCGTGAAGTTAAGTGTTCTCATATCAAATATGATGTGTATCAGCTTACCACCTGCTGCACGAGTATTCATCTCGTTGTTAAAAGATATCAAGCAAAGTGGTGGTTTATTTATTTTTACATGTGTCAGTTATTTTTAGTGGTAATGTTAGTGTGACACCACTGCCTTTTTCTGCAAGTCACAGGAACACGAAGCTGCTACCTCAAGTTCTCAGCCATGCTAATGATAAAAAGAGCCTCCAGGCTTTTCTTAAAGATCAGGATCGCATTTTTCGTTGTGTCTTGCTTTTGAAGAAGGATATTTTTGCCTTGAAGTGCTGCTCTCAAGAGAAGTGGGCTTTCTGAATGCAAGTTTCAGTTGTGGCCCAAAGGCATATACATTGATGAGATGGCAGAGCTGCACTGCTGAGAGCTCAGTAGGCAGGGAGGGCTGCTGCTGTCTGCGAGCCAAGAGGGACAGGACTTCATGTCACAAATCAGCTAGAAAGACTTCTAAGGACCTACCTCTTTGAGAAGTTGTGTTTCTGCTGAAACCAAATTGCACAGCAAATATTCAACTTGATTTCACCCGAATTTTCTTTTGAAAGTAAACCAAGAAGAAAATGTCAAAATAATCCATTTCAACATTGTTTGGGTTTCATTTTTCACTTGAAATGATTTTTCACTTTTGTATTACATTTTCTCTAATACAATAGATTACATACTACAACACAAAATAAAATACTAACATCAAAATGGGATACTAAGAATGACCTTGAGTGGTTTTAAAATAGTTCTTTGTGAGAAATTTTGAAATATACATGTTTTATTCCTTGCACAGAATGAAACTCTTGTCACCCAAGCTCCTTCTGCATAGCCTCAGAGTAAGTCTGCAGCTGATTTGAGAAGATTGAATTTGCCTACTTGTCTCTCTGGCTAACTCAGAAACACTTGTGTTTCTGAAAATGGTTTCTTACATATTCTGTGATTTCTAAGAAGACTTTATCTGTAGTTGTCTGAAGTCATCAGAAACCTTTTTCCTAGCTGGAGTTTGGTCTGCAGACCCAAAACTTTTGGAAACTTTAATAGTGCTGCTATCAGAATTCATCACTTTCCTTTAGTAGAGTGCTAGGTGATACATGAGGGACTCTGGTAGACATTTGTAGGCAGGCATTACTGGAAGGTGAGACAAGAGGAGGGCCATTCGGATTTTAACATTAATTACAAATAAGATCCAGACTTCCTAGTCTCCCCAAGTTATTAAAGCAGTATACGGTTGCGGCTGAGGAGCTCCTTTCCCTTAGCTATTTGCAGTGATTTAGCAAAGATGTATTTTGCATTAGTACTTTATTGTGCACCTGTATAAATTATGCTGTTATGTAGCCAATGTTTTTTAAAACAGCATAGCTGTCAATTGCTTGCGTAATGGCACATTTTACGATACTATCAGATGACATATAACTTGTTAAATTACTTAGAGAGAATTACACTATAATTAAATGACAATAATAATGAGACCAATATTAGCTGCTGCCATCAATTATGTAAGACTGCGCATTTATTATATATTTTTCCAAAAAGCCTTCCTTATGTCTGAAAAGAAATTTTATTCAAAACCCTGCTGGTGCCTTTAGCGTTTAAAATATTTATACAGAAGTTAACCTCTGAATTCACATTCAGATGTTTATGCCATGCACAGAGGAGAACAACTGTGCACAAGAAGTTTGCTAAAGTGGGTCTTTTAAAGACATTTTCTTGACCACATAAATATTGTGCTTTTTTTTTCCTCTTTGTTTTAGATCCTGATGATTGACAAATAATTTAAATAATTCAGGCTGATCAGCTTTCACATGTTTTATTGACTATTGGATATTGTTTAGCGCTATTGTCTCTTGATGAGAGCATCTCTCTTCAACGTGATCCAATTAACAGAGTTTTCAAAGCAACAGTATTGCTAACACTTGCATGTCATGTTATATCTGAAATATCAACACCTAGTTACTTTAATGCTGCAGCAAATATCTTTTGTGGCACTTTCAGCAGACGGTCTGATTCTGCTTTCAGTTGCACCAAACCCTCGACATAAGGTCAAAATTGGACCCCTGTATGCACAGCACATGAGGCCAGGAAGCCATCCTTTGCAAATCTGCTCAAGTCCTTCAGAGGAGCCATTACATATGGCATGGAGGAGATCAGGTGATAAATTTTGGATTTCTATTTTCAACTGGGTCCCTCAACAGAGGCTGTTAAGGAATTAAGCTCACATTAAGCTCCACAGGTAGGAAAAGAGTTTTATCATCTTATGATTAAAGGGTAGGAAACAAAGTGTGGGAATAACTGGTAAATTTTCTAAATAGAATGATATTTCTAGTGAAGCCACTCAAAGACTTATTTGTAAGGGGAACGGAGCGGAGGAAAGGGAAGCGGAAAGAACGGGAAGGGAGAGAATGGGAATATTTAAAATCACAAGTGGCATGCGGCATGTTCATGGTTTTCCATAGTGCAACATCTAAAGGGAGCATGTGAAATAATCACATGGGAGTACAAAGAGAGCAAAAGGATATTTTTTCCTCTCAGTTCATAAACTGTTCTATTAATTGCTATAGTATATTGTGGGTATTCAAATGGTTTCAAAGACACTTGGACAAATTCAGTCCCTGAGAAGCTATTAAAACGCAAAGGTGTCACCTCTGGCCCAGAAGTCATTGAGTTGCAAGTTTCTCTAAGATGAGAAAGCACATCAGCAAAGCAATACCATAAGCTTGCACTGTGTGAACTGCGATGTACTCAAGCAACTTCAAGGAAAATGCCAAGAGAAGATCAGTCAGTTTAACCCCCATTAAACCTATTGATGAACTTTGTACACATTCCTGTTAGCATCCTCTTGCTGGAGCAGGTAGGAGACAGCAGGTCATTTCTGAACCAGGCCTCAGAAAATTAGCACAGTATTGCTCCTAAATATTTTCTGGGTTTAGGAAGGTGAAATTGTACTAACCACAAAAACATAAATGGATGCAGCAGGTGCAGAGCTTCTCTGTTGTCCTTCTTCTGCACTGTCCCCATTGCACAACTTACAAAGGCTGGTTTGTAGTTCAGTAAAAGAAGCAGGACAGGAGGGCTGAATATATCCTAAGTCAAATTCTCTGAAATATTAAGAGCCATAAAATTTCAAAGTGAGAATAAAGAAAAACAATTTCTAAAGCTTAAAAAATAAAAAGGTTTGATAGGCTAATTGGAAAAATAGTACAAAATATTATGAGCAAAAATACTTCCACACTGGCACTGTGCTTGAGCTTGTACTATGATGATAGTGTAAGGGGAAAGAGTTAACTACTATGCCTGCAGAACATATTTTCAGAGGAATAAATGATAAAGGTTAGGTGCTTATCCTTTAGAACTGTGGATGTGGCAATAAAATGGCAGATGAAACTCAGTGTTGATCAGTGTACAATGACACATGAGAAGAAACAGTTCTAACTTTATATATGCAATAGGTAACTAGCACTGCACGGGCAGCTATTAAAAGAGGGAAAATGCTCTTTTGAATGGTAATGCTTTTCTCAGATAAGAAATGTCCTTAGGTAACATTGTAAATGGAAATAAATTAAAACCTGACTATCCAAATGTTTTGCACTAGTAAACAGAAAAAAAAGAAGTAATTGCATGTCAGGATGTTCACTTGCTGGGTTACACAAAGAGCATGAGCCTATTTTGGAACTAGCTTGCTCTCTGCTTATTATCTCCATCAGACACTACAAATAGGCAAAATACTCCAGTCGGTGTTATTTTTGAAGGTTGGTTAAAGCAGATGGATGAACTGGTTTAGGTGAAAATAGAAACTGGCTTCTAATCTGGTCCTCTCTCTCTGAACCTTTTTTTTCTGAAGTAAAACCTGAGATTCGCATGCTTCTGCATTTCCTGTTTTTGACCAATAGAGGAAACAGAAACACTGAAATACTGTAAGATGTTATTTTTAAAATAGTTCCACTCAGCCAACCAGGAAGTTCTGGAAATCTTGCAAGATGCTTGATCCTGTAGACTACGTAATCGAAACATGGTTGCACAAGTTTATCCAGTCTTTCAGGTATTTATAGTCTTATCTGTTGAGGATCACGAATGTAGAGAGAGTGTACTCTATTAGCATGAAAAATATTTTGCATGTGCAATTTTAGTTGCCTCTGAAGAGCTTAAATCCCTGATGGGAAATATGCAGTAACCTGAGCTTCAACTGAGTGCCAAATGCCAAGAGGCCATGGGAAGTGGTGGGAGCTGACTTGCCACACAGAATAACAAGGCTCTGTGCAGGGAATTGTACTGCAGCTAAGGGTACCCACTGCTTTCTGTAGTGTGGCGTGGAGGATATTGGCATGGGATGGATGGAGGGATATGTGGAATCTCAGTAAGAGGGGTGAGAAACAGGTAGGTAGGAACTAGAGAAATCAACAGCAGCAGCCCAGCGGTTGAGATGGTGCAACACTATATATGCATAGGACAGCAAGTCCATACATGTTCAGAAGAAAGCATCAGACACAGGGGTCTGAGGGAGGTGAGGTATGGAGGAAAGAGGGTTAGACCAAGAGTTTTTAGCATCAATGGCAATGTTGCAACATTTTCAAGGAATGTCACTGTACAAGGGTGTGCCATGAGGTGGGAGACAGTCAGGCAACAAGCCTACAGTGAATGAATCGTCAAAAGTAAATGTGATTTACTTTGAAGCATGATAGAGACAAACAATTCAGCATGGAGATATCCATCCTATAGGAAGAAAGTGATGGGCAAAATTAAAAAGCGAGATCCAAGTTTACGCTGTGATATTCTACTTTCACTTCTTGCTTTTCAAGTATGTTCTGCTCCTCTCCTTCCTGGAACTGGCTGTTAAGAGTTATCCAAGGAGGTCCAAACAGCTAAAGAAGAGATGCTTATTACAGAAGAGCTAATTATCATGGGCTTTGAACTTCATGATATCTTGATTCCTGATGGTATGAATGTTAGTTTAAAGCAAGGTAAAGAACTGTTCAGATATGTCTAACATTTTAAAGGTGAGTTTGGTTCACGTGATTGATAAAGCAAGTGTTTTTCACTACTGTGAAACATCATGATATATTTTCAACAACTTTTTATGGGACTGTATATGGAAATCTTTTCTGAAATAGGATGAAGGCTGCCTTTTTGCTATGACTAGTAAAATATGAGAAACTGAAAATACTCTAAACCCCAGAACATTTCATATCATTCACCAGCTGAAATTTTTAAGCCTTTTTAGCACATTCTAGAACAAAAATGTACCTTCAATCATTTCTAATTATCATGGATTTTGCAAGAAATCCATTTTAGGATGAATGTGTTGTAAGCACACTACACTGTCCCTCAAACATATAATGAACAGTAAGATGGGAAAGAATTTGTGGTTTTGTTAGTTGTGTTAAAATAATAATAAGAGAAATGGAAAGTTCTGTGGGCTCCCTAAAACATGAGTAGTAATACAGCTAGCAGCAGGAACTCATCAAACCCGTTACAAAAAGTTCCCTCCTCCTGCCATTGCTCTGGGAAGCACATCCTTGACTCCCTCCAGAGCCCTGCCTAAGAGGCAGAGACCTTCCCCTCTTGAATCACAGGCTGAGATCTTTCCTCTTTAGAGCCACTTACTTTATTTTCAGCTGCATCTAAATTGCCTTTCATTTCCAGGAAGTCTTTGCAGATATCTTGAGTCTGTCAGATTATCAGAGAGCTCATCATTACTAGTTCCTCATCAGATGATATCTTCCCCTATACATAGATATCAGTCCTTAATCATCTGTGTGCATATCTTGCCATTAGCACAGCAGTACACTCTTTCTGAATGGCTTTGCAAAACCAAGTAATTTCTTAGTTGGGGTGTGGCAGACTGTTTGAATCCTGAAAAACTATCTAGTAGTGATAAACTGTTAGATCTAGATACCATCCTTTCAACTACCCACTTCAATGCTCATACTAACTACTTTCAAACTATTTAAATCAGTGGGACAACCACAGAATACATCCTGTGTCAAAAGTGGAGGCTTAATGCGTCAAACAACAGTTGCCTTAGAGGTGCCCCTGTTGAATGGTATGGCCGTGCTCAGTGAGGATCCCTAAACACGAATTAAACACTGTGCTGTTGCTGTGAACTGCAATGTGAGTTACGGTTTCTCTTCAGTGGTTGTTAACTTTTGTGTCAGTTCAGTCTTTTCTATAGGTATTTTAATGAGCTGTGCCCTCTCTACAAAGGAAAATTTTGAAAAACTCTTTTGCTATTAGTAGTGAAATGAATACTGCATGCAAATGAAAGTACTGTAATTCCTGTAATAATAAAGCTAGGGATCTTTTATAAGTATAAACATCATCCTTTTTAGTCTATTATTGTTGGCTGTTTAAAGTAAAGTTTTTAAACAAGGAAGTAGTTATTTAAGGCAAAATACTTCAGGACAACTTTTGGAAGGGGTGACAAATGTAGGAAACAGCTTAGGGATATGAAAAATTATGAGTCATGCTTATGTTTTTATTACCTAATACTATGGTATTACAAATTTCCTTCAAATTTACAAAATGCCCTCTGAAGGTACAGGGTTTCCAGAGGCTCTGTCACACGGAAGAGAGATTTCAAGCAGGTGAAATAGTGAGATATGATAAGGCAAAACAGAACTATTACCAATAAGTATGAAAGCAATTAGCCATCTATCAGTATGTGAATAGACTATCCCTATGTATGAAATAGCGCTTCCACAAATTGTTATTTACTTTTGTGTTCAAAGTAGAAGTGTATGACTCTGAGCACATTTCAGGCACTCACAACTTGCGCATGGGTAATACTAAAAAGAGGGGAAGGCAATGGCAGTATGTGGTCAATAGGGCACAATGTGGGCAATGCAAAGAAATTAAGACAGAGAATTAAGAAGGGATTGGGTGTGCTCTGACAGCAAGGACTGGAATGACTGGAATTTGATACAGGGGAAGAGGACTTAGGTGGAGAAGAGAGATTTAAAACAAAGATTCCAAACTGTGAGAAAGATTTGCCTTGTGAGAATTTGCTTATGTGATGCAGTAGGAGGTTGCAGTGGGTGGCAAAGCAAGTGATGGTCCAGAGGTTTTGATGTGAAGTTTGGTCAGAAATAGAGAGATTTTAGATATGGTCTGGAGACAAATGCAACAGAATTGCCACACAGCTTGGATGTGTGATTGGAGAGGAAGTCAGAGGTGATCCTTAGATTATAAGTCTCAGTATCAGTGAATATGGTGGCACAGGTTATATGAAAGAGGTCAAAAATGTTTAAGCAAAGTTGAGGGGCTTGGTTTTTATTGAAAACAGTACTACAATACAGGATTGTGTCGATGAAGATAAAACAGGATGGCACCCAGCAGAGATAAATTTCTGAGCCATGGATGCTGAACGGGGGTTTATTACACAGGTGGCTGAGGGGAAAACGTCATGCTAAAGAGAGACATAAATAAAGAACTGAAGAACACTGTAAAAACAAAGTGAGATTCAACTTTATGGTGGGGAGAATGTCTGAAGCTCTCCGAGGACACATGATGATGACTAAAGTTCATCAGAGAGTTTATTGAAAACAGTTCCTTGGGGTTAAACAGATCATAAACAGCTGAATATTGGATGACAGGGGATGACTTAAAGCAGAAGCTGATGTTTGATAAAGCTGTGTCAAGGAGTGGGAACACAGACTTATAGCTGGAGATTATATTTAAGGGATTGGTCTATGAGTAAGAAGCATGCAATGGAAAGTCGACAAAAAGTTGGGGGAAGGAAGGAGGCAGCAAGTGTGGCTGAGTAGTGGCAGGAGACAACCTGATAAGAAGACATCCAAAAGTAGAAAAAGAGAAATTAAAATGAAAAGTACAAAACTGGAAGTGCATTGTGAGGAATTACCTGATTTTTGCTATCAGTTTCTCTCCGTACCAGAGTTACGAAGCAAATCTACAAATCTGTAGAAATCCCTGGAATGGCAAAGACATAGCATCCTTCCCAAATCAGCAGAACTTTCCTGATTCAGAAGACAACAGTGTTTTACGCAAGTCATTATATTTCACTTTTGTTTTCACTGGTACCTCACTTAAGGCTTCCTGACAGCATTTTCTCCAGAAATCAATACATTCCCATAAAAAGTTTCATGAAACAGGTTTTTTTCTAAAGAATTTGGGTTTTTTTCTGAGGAAAAAATTCCAGCCAATGTTACAAATAGAAGAAACCATCTCATCAGAAATGGACGGATTTTAAATGGAAAAGCTGGCATGCTCTAAAACCTCACATCTTCTAAAAATACATCGAGCTACCAGGCACAAAATCTGGAATCCACGGATTTTTCATCCTCAGTTGACATATTCGCAAAGAAAACACTATTTCACTGGCTGCCAGATGCAACTGAGAAGTACCACATTTTTAATGCCACTGCCTGCCATCCAAGGCATTAAGAGGGTAAGTAGAGAAGAATAGCATATCCAGCTGAAATTGCAGGAAGGACTGCAGGCAAAATGTAATGAGATGATCAGTGAATGCAAATGAACCTTCTCACTTGAGATGGTGGTAGAATGACTTATTTGAATAGTACCAAAATTTTACATAGGTTTTTAGGCCAATAGATAAGAGCACATTGTTAATCTTAAAAGACAAATTACTTGAATAATTATCCTCCTCTTTAAACATTTTCTTAATTATTCTCAGGCATATCTTCAGTTTTAAAGCAGAAAGTGAAGTGCAGGACTGACAAGCTAGAACATTTTAAAACTTTGCAGGTATAAAAATCAGAGCTCCTGATAATTGGACTTAATCTGCGGGACTGGTATCTAGGAAAACTCCCATTAACTTCCCAGATAGAAAAATAAAGACTGAAAAAACAGGCTTTATGTATTAATTATACAGGACTTACAGTTTTGTACTGAAGAGTCAGCTAGTTGAAAGTGTGCATGTACGTATAAATATACAGATAGATAGGCAGACAGAAGGATAGAATTAAAATGCCTTCTTTTACTATCCTAACTGTGGCCATTTCTGCCACTGTTTACTGGTAGTTTTGCTTTTTATAATACATCACCAATACCGGTTGTTAGCTATCTTTGACAGTAGGTTGAAATGCACCAACATGGCATATAGACTGGGGATGGGTGGCATTGAGCAGAATAGCTTTGCCACACAATGATATGCTTGAGCTTTGACAGAATACTAGCCTGGTGTCAATCATCCTGTCTTTGCCAATCAAATGCACATCCTTCTGGAGGTGCCTGCAGTTGACACTGGCACCCCAAACATAGCAAAACGTTAATGCAATGACATTTTAAAGATGACACATTGTCAAGGGCCCAGCAAAAATAGCAGAACAAGCCTGTGTTTAGGAAAAACTAGTGTGTTTTACAGGACGCACACATGATGACGACATTCCCAGAGGGGATGGGTTTGGTGCAAACACCCTTGAAAGACCTTGTTCAAGAAAATCAGGAGTCAGGAATGGGTAACAGCATAACAAGATCTGGCCAGGACCCTGAAGTTCTTTCTTTTCCCATCTGTGAAAAACAAATGTCTTTTTGCCAGAGCTCTGGCTAACCTTTGCCAGAGAAAAGAGCAGGAGCTAGAATGACAAAGCCTTTGAAGTCCGCAAAGCCCTCTATTTAATTACAGGGATTTGCAGGGCAGCTTATGACTATAAAATGTATAATAACTTCTTTTTCTCCCTAGGTAAAGATGTGTGGCACCCCCACCCATTTTCAAAAGGGATTAAATTGAAATAATTCAGGTAAGGGGAAAGCTGCATATTTCGGAAGTCATATTTCAATACGTGTCCCTGGCACAAATAGTTGTTATGTACATATTTAAACTGCTCCCTCCCAATCTCCATAAACTTTCCATTTGTTCCCATTCTTCCTTCAGCTTGCTTGTTTTTCATCTGTCTTATGTAGAAGGCCCCCTCTCCTGGCACCTTCTTCTAATCTCACCTTAGGGAAATATAATGTGAACATTTATATTTGATTCATTACTATAAAGAGTAAGTGTGTTGGAAAGAAGGTCAAATTATTTTCTTTGTCTCTGACCATCAACAAAAGGCCACTTGGACCAGACACTCTTTTTTTGTCATGATACTCCCCATTGACTGCAATTAAGCTCTGCTGATTTACTCCAGTTACAGATCAAGCTTGGTATGTCCTATTTCTTTAGTTATTGTTTATATGTTTATACGTTTATTTGTTTGTTTGAACTTTAACACTGAAGACATAGTGAAGTGCATAAACAACCACTGGACCTAATGGTAGAAGAGGAAGCTATTTTAGAATAATTTAGGGGGTGAATTAGAAAACAAAATATTCAGTGATAAAGGAAATAAATTTAAAAAATAGAGCAAAGTCAGAAGTGCTGCAATTGTCTCTTTCCTTGAGACAATAGCAAGGATTCTATGGCTACTGATTCTAGGCCTGAGCTTCTTTCACTGATATCAGGAGTAAAACTGTCATTAATCTCAATAAGACAGGTCTACATAAGCTCTTAATGTTGTCTCCTGCAAAGCTTAGTGACACAGACTGGCCTTACATGATGCACTGATCATCAGCTACTTTTTCCTATAAATGTACTTTTAAAAATGAAAATATTAAGAAATATCATTTCCATTCTAATGAGTGGTTTTGCTTTAAGAACTAGAGATAAGCCCAAGCCAAATGTTCAAACACAAAAATTGCCCTCAAAATCTTAGAGCAAGAAATCAGAGGGTAATACCTTGTCTTGACACCTTTCAACATGCTTGTCAAAGGAAAGAAACAGTCATCCCTGAGACAGAATCCCTTCCTCTGTGTTGGATAATTCTCATTCTAGGAGGTGCTTTGCCCTTTGGGGTTACCCATCTCACTTGCTTGACTATGGAGATAGCCTGGGTAATGCACAGGCTTGACATGAAATGTTTAGGAACTGACATTTAGGTGAACTGAATCTTCTGAGCTGAAGTTCCACTACTGCGAACTTTCATTTCCTATGTTCACCACCTTTCAGATTTTAATCACTGTCCTATATCATTTTTGCTTTCTCATAAACAACCTTCCTCTCTTCCCACACTCTTGCCTTCTCTGAGGGACAATTTCAGCAAGAGAGATCTCCATTCAGTCATCTGTTAGTTTAATTACTTCATCAGACATGAAAACCTGGGAATCATGTCCACAAAGCACACGGCATAAGCATACTGAGAGTCCTACTGATAAGTCAAATGAGGAAACTTTTCTTTCCCAGTCTTGCTCCAGGCTCTGTGGGACTGCAAGCCACATATGCAATGGATGTACATATCCATTTGTTTGACAGAAATATTGTTGCTGTAGATTACAAGTAACTGTAGAGGTAGGTTCCAGTTGAATAGAACCTTCAAGGGTAATATTAGCACATAAATATCCAACATCTAAAAAGGTAGATGTCTATTCCCAGAAAAAAAAAAAAAAAGGGTATTTCAGCTGTCAGATCCAAGCATGAAAGACCAAGTCTGCTTCTTGGACCTATCTAGCTTGGAGAATTTGGCAACAGTGTTCTAGTCTAAAGCATGAATTGATTGCTCTCTTTTCATGCTTGCTTATAGCCTGAGATCTATAATTAAATTATTGTTCCACAGAAGAAGACTTTCAGAAGAGATTTCACAATCTTTATAGTCAATGAAAGTTTTACATTGTTTCAGATTGAATGCTGTACACTAGCAGTAAATGCCTTCTCTCTTAATCACCAAATGCTTCTGTGACTCAGCTTGAGATAAGCAAGATATTAAACGATTTCTTCTTTCATGTTTTCTTTTTCTACTCTGAAGTAGTCATGAAAGTTTCATAAAGAAGAGGTTGTCTAGCTTTGTGCTTGTTGTGGACACAAAGATCTACAACTTACCATTTACTTCTTGAAGGGAAATTCTTTCGGCTGCTGTATGGTTCTTCAAGGCAAGCACCGGACATGACTCCTGAACTTCCTGGGCTTAACTTGCTGAACGTACAGCGCACAGGTGCTCTTGCTGTAGCATTTCAGTGTCATGAGAGAAGTGGGTGAGTTAAAGGTCTAAGTCATTTGCTCTGTTCAAAGTGTCCCCACCCGTTGTTCCTGTTTGTGTTTTATTAAGACTGGGCAAGCAGTGAATTTAAATTTGGAAGCAGGAATTCAGGGACTACATCCTCATATATCACAAACTGGTTCTGGAAGAGCAAAAAGCCTTTGTAGGACTATTAATCCAAATAGTTATTATCTGTGAAAGGTGAAATCAACAAAATAAGACAAGATGTAAAAAGAAGTTTATTGCTAATCTACTTAGTTACAGAAAGAGCAAAGATTATCAAGTATGGCTTCATGTTTCTTTTAACAGGGATCTTGCAGCCAGTTACAGTCTTCTGTATCTGGTTTTGGATGTGCTTATGAAGTCTGTGATTCTTCTAACCCTGTATCATAAGCACCATAATCATCTCTATTCCATACAGATGTATTTTTGATAATTAACTGGAAAAAGATGTTATTGAAGGAATGTGAACCTTATGTGTCAGGATTTGGAAGCTGTGTAAGCACCTCTTTAAAGCGTGTGAAACCGTTGTACACTGACTGAGACTTTGGAACTTACCGGGCTCTGAAATCCTTGGAAGAGTAACTTGGCAGTGGCTGAAAAATGCAGTACTTATGCATGTTCAGTCTTCCAGATGGTAGTCTATAGACAGACCCTTTAGTGTGCCTTGTTTATGCAGTGTTTTGGTCTGCAGCATATAAGGAATCTTTTCAGCTTAGCAATGAATTTTAACTTTGAGCCCCTCTGCAAGGAGGAGAATGCAACTGCTTTTATTAATACAAATTGTGCAGTTGGACTAATGTAATGGCATGAAAATAGCATGCTGCTAACTTGCTTTTGAAAAGAAACTTGAAAGAGTCTATATACAGTGTGAATATTACATTGTACAAGATTTTCCTTTGAAGAGATGAAAAAATATTGTTATGCTTAGTATTTTCATCTGTCTGTTAACCATTCCAAATATAGTCCCTGTTAAATATATGGGATTGCAAGCTTTTTACACAAGGAGTTTCTTTTAAAATTACTTGGGCACATAAAAGGTTGTCTTATTCTACAGCCTGGAAGTAAGCTAACTCAAAGCACGCCTTTGCATTAGTATCAATGAATATTATTTTTCCCCAGCCTGCATAACAATTATTTTCTGTGTATACAAAGAAAATGTATGCATATTAAAGACACTAACTTAGAGGGATGTAGCATGCAAAATGTATTACAAGGTCAAATCCAACCCACACTTCATTTTTCCTTTTCATTAATATTTTCAGAAGGAGTCTTCAAACTTGTAGGTGGTGACTCAATGGGATTTGATATGAAGATGTGACACCTCATCTTAAATTCCTTAACCACATTTCTTAAGTTGACAGGAATGTCAGGAAGTGTGCCTGATAAGGCTTGCTGTCCTCTCCGAGCTGACTAATCATACATGAAGTCTTGGCAAGAGATAACCAGGTTACAGTAGAGCCAAAACGACATCACATCAACTCAATTTCATATCCTGTAGACACCAGTGCCTATCACCACTCCAGGTTGCTAACATCCTTGACACACAAATGGTATTTTCAGTCTCCGATGTCCCCCTTTTACCCTGTGTCTGTCACTCTGGGGTAAATCAGGAACAAATTTGTCACTAAATGTAAAGAACCATTAACTCATGGGCACTTTGTCATCTGAAGCATAATCTTCTGTGCACGGCTCACCAATCCCTGAGCCCTAGCTATTTGCATAACAGTTTGCTATACGGATTTATGACGGAGGATAGCGCTGAACTTGTTAAAATTCCATGTGAATCTCAGCACAGAAAATGGACTGGTGCTTTAAATCTTGGAGAGTTGTTCACATCAATAATGAATTTCAAATAATTTATTCACTTCAAGTGTAAGTGGTTGGCATACAGTCTTACAGCTGGTTTGTTGAGATAATTGATTTCCATATAGTTTAAAGATGGGGAAAAGAAACATATGACAACTACAGCAGGTTTCGAGGCAATTGTGAATGCCATATCAGTTTAATTATAGCTCCATCTTTAGCTGACATGGGTTCTATCCTATTGGAATTAAAATATCCCAGCAACTTGAAATGTAACAGTGATGAATTTTTTATGTTCTTCTACCTACCTTGTATGCTAGCTTAGGGCACTGTTACAAGTACACTTCTAGCTTTTTTCAGTGGATAGTTAACATGACATGGAAGACTAGTCTGCATGACACAGATAACTCAAGGGAATAGCAACAAAGTAAATGAGATGCATTAGTATCTGGATGTGAACTGGGGGATATAAGTTCTCAGAACTTCTTGTTTAATTTATAGAATTGGTTTTTTTTCCCCTGTGCATAAGATTTCAAAATGGTAATCATATTCAGGAAATGAGATGTTCCCACTTCAGGTACTAATATCAATATGTAAAAGATAATCATTAACCAGATGTGCTACTCAGCAGTGCCTATTATATGTAAACAAGCTACCTGAGGTGATAAAAGAAGCTTTCACTTAAAATTTAGTTATATTAACCACGGAGACACTGGGAAAACTGGGAGGTTATTTGGTTTGGGTTGTTTTTTTATTGACCACTGTATGCACAAAGCAAGGGCTTAGTGAAACAAATAGTATAGTAAAAATGTGCACTGCAGCTAACACCACAGTGTATGAAACACCCAGTTGTATCAGGACTACTAGAAACCCCAAACTTCACTCCATTTTTTCTTTCTACTAAGAATGTGACACATACATTGTAAATATAAGACCTTTATTACGTTCTTACTCTATTCCTAAGTTTCACAGCGTAGAAAAAGAAGTAACAGATGGGCTGTCTAGTAAACTTTCATGCAGTCAGGGGCCTGATTCCCTCCTGTGTTGTTTCTGCTTTGCTTGATATAACTTCCCTGATTCCAGTCAGGGTCCTACGCTTAAGTTCCAGTATCAACTTAAAGTAATTCTTATGGAATGAGGCCACAGTTTTGTCTTAGGTTACAATAAAATTTCTGTGTATACCTAAAATATCTTTCCACCCCCTGAAAGAACGGGAATGAATGAGAATGGACAGTTCTCTGAATTAAGTTATACCTGAACTGATGAAATAAGGGCTTCAGTGGTCTAGGATGATCACTAGCTAGCTTGTCTAGCAACATTCCTTGTCATTAACTCCTTTTTTTACAAATATATACACAGTTTTCTTTTGACATTGCACAAGAGCAGAAGGTTCCCCAGCATTCTGATTCCCAGCTTTCAGGGTTTCTTAGGGAGTGATTGTTAATGATCTGCCAACTTCAGGAAAAAATACTTGGTAAAAAGTATAGCATAGAATCAACGATGGTCAACATTTCACAAGAGAGAGGCAGGAGAAGGATAGGATAGAGGCTTCATTTTAGCAGTGCGTATAACTGATCGGAGATTATGATATCAGTTACAAGACCATTAAAAAAAATAAAAAAATTAAAATAAAATAAAATAGGATCTTTAATTCCTAAGAGCTATTTCAGACCTAATAAGTCATAATCATAATTTGTATAAGTTTAGTTTGGGAAAAACACTGGGATAAGCACTACTTAGAAGGCACCAAAGCCAAGGCTTCTGGTACTGACTTCCAGCTCCAATTCCAAAGTGCAAGCTTTCACTTAAAAAGAAGCTCAGCAGTAAGGTTCTGGAAAGGATTAGTTGCAGGTCCCTGACAGACACCACACAAATATTTTCTGATGCATAATCACAAAATGACTTTGCTCCCTGTTTGTGGCTCGAATACATAGCTTTAATTCTGAGTCTGTGTGTGTGTAACTTGAACACATTCATAATTTGGGGTTGGAGCTCAGGCAGAATCTCGTACCAAGGGGTTCCTGTGTGGAGTCACACCAAATTTGCATTAGCTGTATTTAAATTAAAGACAACTAAAGTACCAAGAAGTACTGTAATGATTGCCAAGAGCTCTGGTCAGTTAAAAAGCCCTATTGTCATGTAGATACATTAACACTAGAAAGAGCTGAGATGAGTAAAGAACCTAAAATGGAGTCTTTATGCAGAAGGAATGCTCTGTGGCATCTGTTTCTAAAACACAAAGGAAAATTCAGATTGCACAAGAAATGAATGGTGGTTGTTTTTGTTTGCAAGTGGTTCCTGAGATATATCAAGGAGTGGAAGTCACGTGGAAACTGTAATAGAGAAATCACTGTGCAAAATCCATCTAGACTTCCTACCTCAGAACAAAGTTGCAAAAATTCTCTTTCAGTGTTAAATATAGGTTCAGGTCTTGTTGGTATACATGAGATGGCTTGTTTGGGTCAAGCAGGAATTCTGACAATGGAGATAAGGTAGCCAAGTGTAAAATCTTCTATAAATAAAGGGCATGGTCTGCAAAAACACTCTGGTCTCTCAATCTTACAGGCGCTTACAAAATTATCTTTGACTTCAGAGGGGATGTGATCTGTCCACGCATTTAGTATCTTTAGTAGCTTTCTTTTTAGGTCTCAGAGTGTCTCTTTTTACTTTTCATCCTCAGCCACTGAACAGCCATACACAACTTTCAAAGGAAAAGACTAAAAATCCCAGAGCTATATGTTTTCAAATACCTTAAAACGTTTCCTGTGTACTATTTTTGTGTAAATGTTGTTCCTATATCTAAGAAGAAATAGACTATTAACTGTGTTATCTTAAAGCCTCTATAGAATATAAGGAATTGAATATCAATTTTCTACTACTTCTAAGATATCTAAGATATGATAAAAAGTAAGTCATGGACAGGATTTTGTCCCACTTGGAGTTAGCAGAAAAATTCTCATTGACCAGTGTGATTCAGACTTCAGTCTTCCAGCTTATTTGTTGTGATGAAAAGTATTTTTGGGTATTCCATTTCTGTAACTACATGGCAGAACATACCTTTCCATCTCTTAGAATGGACTACATACTATGGCAAGTTGTTAATCATGCAACAGGTTTCATCTATTGGAAAATCATTGGATAACTCCATCCCTAATTATGAAAACTGCATTGAGTAAAGAAGAAAACTGCATTGAGTAAAGAAAAAACTTGGGCACATTTATTGCTTTTGTTGCTAAAGGCTAGCCTACTGCTGTATGCCTTGAGAAGAGCTGCAATAGCAGCAGAGCTGCTGGCAACAAGAGTGGCAGTTTGTAGGGCTAGGTTGAGAAGCATGGATGTTGACAAGAGAATAACCTTGTGGGCACTGGAACCTCATGATGCATTGCCTGTAGTTTCCTCTGTTGCTTTTTTTGCCTCAACCTGAGCACTTGGTTCAGACCCATTGTCCTAATCAGCTGACATCTTGCGGCTTACTGTCTTTCGTCCAAGTGTTTCTGTAGACAGATGGATGTCATCTAGTGGCACAAAATGTTATTATTTGCTTCCATTCTCTGGCCAAAAAGTGGTGCTTCAGTTTTCTAATTTGCTGAGAGTAGGCATGTTTGAATCTATGTGTTTCACAAAGAATGTTGAGACAAATTCACATGAATGAAAATTTATTAGTCGGCTCTGCAGCTTATGACACGTATCAACAATTGACAAAAGGAGGGAGGGTGAGGAGAGGGGGAAAGAAGGGAAAAGGGAAAGGGAAAACTGTTGCTGGTGGCAAGCCGGGAGGAGAAGCTATGGTAGGCATCCTGAGATTATCATCTTCCCCACATCTTCCCAAGGCATCCTATACAGGGGTTCCAGCATGCTTACAGCAACTACAGCATTCTGATTAGGATTCATTCAAACTCCCTATTGATTGTTCCTGTTTACAGTGCAAACTTTGAGCAGAGGTAGGTGTTGCATGGCTTGTTGGTTGGTGAGCTCTGGGCAGCCATGTCATTGAGTCACTTGATGTAAACCAAAAGCTACAACCAAAGGGTAGGAAACAGGGGAAAAGGAGGGAGTGATTCGTGCTCTGGTGACAGTCTCTTCCCCTGGAACCTGCCATGCCAGCACTATCAGGGTCTGCAGGAAGTGTCTCACCTACCTCAAGGAGGGTACTGTGATCTGAGGGAGCCCTGGTGCCTGGTGCCAGTGCACAGCCTCCACAATGTTAAGATCATCCTTTGTCTCTTTCAGTATCATGCAGCACTCTTGTGTCCCTTCATGATAAAAGCCATTCAACCTTCCAACCGTACCCTGAGCAGGACTCACCAGTCACTGGCCACGGGGAGGACAGCCTGCTGTAGGGGATTTTGTTCACTAAACAAGAGGAAGTAGCATCTGGAAGCAGGCAGAAACCATTGCTTGTGACCATTTGCACAGATGTATGTTCTCGTTAGAAATGACAGTACATTTATCAACAAATGCATCAGTACTCCTGAAGTGCTCAATTAGCTGGTGTGAAAGATACATTAATAATAAACATGATGCAATTGGATGTTACTTAATGTTTAAAATTATAGCAAGAAAATGGAAAGCCATGTGTCACATCAAAACTTTGCCTTTCTTTGCCCAGATTGTGTGCAAGAATTCCCTCAAGCTTCTCTGCGTCAAGGTGTAAAACACTGTGGAGAGTCTCCCCTGCAGAGTAGGGGACATAGAGGTACTGCTTCTATGCCAAACTGTTTCTGTTTGATTCATACTGCACACATACTGATATTTGTGGGGATGTAAAATGCCTGAAGATGCAAAAGGATAGTACCATATTTAAATAGAAACTGGATACTCAAGTGGCTTGCATTATAGAAATTCCTGGAAATAAAATAAAGAATTATGAAAGAAGTGCATTTCACTTATCCAGATACTAAAATAATAATTTCACAACTAGTCTATTCTTACAGAAACAGTAGTAATGCTGGACAGGATAACACTAGAATGCAGGCATTTCACGTGTAATCCATGCATTTCATCTTTTCCTATGAAATTTTGCTTATACAATCACACAGATAAACAATGCACATACTACTTTGTCTTCTTCACCTTCTTGCTGCATCAAACATAAAAATATAGATTTAAAATAATGGCTTTTACTAAAACATTTCATTTCCTATAAAATAAAAAATTGAATTCCCAAGAGCAAAAAAATAAACCAGCATAGACCTTTTCACTTCTGCTCTTGAATCTCCCTTACTTCCAACTTTGTGTGTTAGTAGTCAAAAGTGCTCTTCTGTCTGGACTATGGTGCTGCTTTATGCCAACTGTGGAAGTGAATAGATGCAGTCTGTATCTCAGTGTACATATGCAAGATGCAACCTGCTTGCCCCTGGTGACTATGAGTAACAAGTCTTCGATAGAGGGTTTGATCCACTTTGCGATCTTTCTCCAAAACACTTCTTGCTAACTAAAAATTTTGGTCTATTAAATTTGTGTCCACTGTCCCCTATTTAATCAAACAAACAAAATAAGGAATACTCAGAATGTGTTTTGTACCTATGCATGAGCAGGAGGCTTTGATTTATTTGCTGTCTTCTTTGCGTAGCTTTAACTATGGTTATTTATCTAGATTATTTATTATTCATAGACCTCTGTAAACACTGGCCACACAGCCATCAGTATATTTGCAGTTCTGAATCTGCAGTGCTGGATTCTGACCAGCCTTTCAGAAACGTTTCCCAGTCACTTCATTCTAGAAATAGCATCTTGCTGATTAAGGAATAAATTTCAGATCTTGACCCCGTATGCAGTCAATCCTTTATATCAACTGACTTCAGAGTGATAATTAGGAATTTTAATCTCCACATAGGATTCCAGGTTGTAGTGATGAGTTTTATGAAGAATTGCCTTTTTCCAGATGAACCCATGACATTCATACTAGCTGTACAAACACAAAAAACATACATACACACACAAGTAAAATCACTGTTTCTTTGTACCTTCTTTTTATTCGTTTTGATCATAAAATAGCAAGAACTTGCTGTAGTATTAAATTAGTATGAAATGCATTTTGTTTATAAATGAATATTCTGGTTTGCTGCATTGGTTTATGATGAATTAACAGTCGCTGCTGTTTATTCATTATAATTAATTTCTACTTTTTTAATTCACTTGCAAGAAGTTATTCTCAATTACTTGTAACCTGTGGAATAATACTGACATTAAAATGAGAAACCCAGTCAATATTGCATGCATCAAAAATGATGAAAATCTTCACTTACTGAGAACTGTAAAATGTTTATTGGTTTTTAGACATAGAGTCCTCCAGGGAGTGCTACAAATCCACACAAACTCACTGCATCTTCAATGCTGCATTTGGAGCGTTGATTTAGATGAAATATGTGTAAAAACTCCTGTAGGCAGACAGCTCTCTAGTGACTATACATCTGCAAAGGCTCAAGAAAATGAATTATTCCAGCATGAGTCCGGAATAAATTATGCTCACTTCACAAACTCTAGATCTGCTTGATCCATAACAGCAAAGGAAAAACTGTTGTGTTTGAGGATTAAGGAACAAGAGTTTATTTAACCATCCTGTATACCTCTGTATAATTTTACACTCATTTTTTTTCTGAGTAGCATAATGTTAATGAAACCAACAATGAGATGAGGACTTGTGAAAGCAGGACATGAAATGATGTGAGACTGCTGATACAGCAGGTTCCCTGAGCTACATCAGAGTTGAAGATGAAGGTCTCTTCAGGAAAAAAAAATGAATCAAGCTTTTTACCCCACAGAATCCTACTTAGTTCAGATCCTTAAAGCTACTCTGCAGTCCCTGCAAAGATTAAAGCACTGTATGTTCTTTTCTAGTTCGTGTCTCATGAACTATCGAAAAGACTGTTCAGATTGCATTAAAAACCCCAATATTTTGTCTCCAGAAAACCAGAGCAACCATACAGTAGTTCGTCACTTCCTACTACTATACACCCAGATACTGCATCTGAACGCTCTCTTCCAGAATTTACTGAGCCTTTTCTGAGCTTACTTACCTTTAAGCTTTTGCCACATCTTGTGGAAATGGGTCTCACACTTCAGCTACTCAGTCTGTGAAAAAGTACTCTCATTTGGTTTGCTCCCTGGCAATTTCTTGTGTACCACTTGTTCCTGTGTTAATAATCTTCCATATTTACCTTCTCTGTGCCTCCTGAAGAAATAACACCCTCTGTTACCCTCAGCCATTTCTTGTCCACACAGCAGTCTCAATCTATTTAAAGAATCCTTATTCAAAAGCTGTTCAAAGTGGCTTCCCATTCTTTCTGTTTTTCAGTATATTTTTCTAGATTTACTTACATTGCTTTTGACATGAGGTGGCTGTACACCATAGACAGAATATATATATATCAGCAGAATAGTTTCTGGTTTGTTCTCTACTATTTTCCTAATAATTCTTAATTGGTTTTGCTGCTGTTGAGTACTGGGCTGACATCTTTACCAGCCTCCAAGATGTGTTTCTTGAGATGAAATAGTTAGTTTAGTGTTCACCACCATGTAGATGTGTTTGTTCTCCCTACATGCATTGTCATTACTGAACTAAAATTTACTGACTTCTATTTTATTTTCCAGACACTCATAGAATCATAGAATTGTTTAGGCTGGAAAAGACCTTTAAAGATCATTGAGTCCAACTATTAACCCAGCACTGCCAAATGACACTAAACCATGTCCCTAAGCGCCACATCTACATATCTAAATATCCAGGGATAGTGCCACAACTACTTCCCTGGATAGCCTGCTCCATTGCTTGACAATCCTTTTGGTGAAAACTTTTTTCCTAATACTCAATCAAAACCTCTCCTGGTGCAAGTTGAGGCTATTTGCTCTTGTCCTAGAGCTTGTTACTTGGGAGGAGAAACCAACACCCACCTTGCTACAGCCTCCTTTCAGGCAGTTGTAAAGAGTGATAAGGTCTCCTCTGAGCCTCTTTTTCTCCAGGATAAACAATCCCAGTTCCCTCAATCACTCCTCAACAGGACTTGTGCTCTAGACTATTCACCAGCTTTGTTGCTCGTCTCTGGACCTACTCCAGCACCTCAATGTCTTTCTTATAGTGAGTAGCCCAGAACTGAATACAGGATTCAAGGTGCAGCCTCATCAGTGCCAAGTACAGGGGACAATCACTTCCCTGACCCTGCTAGCTACACTATTTCTAATACAAGCCAGGATGCTGTTGGCCTTCTTTGCTGCCTGGGCACAAGCTGGCTTGTATTCAGCTGGCTGTCAACCAACACCCCCAGGTACTTTTCCAATGGGAAGCTTTCCAGCCACTCTTTCCCAAGCCCGTAGCACTGCATGAGATCATGGTGACCCAAGTACAGGACCCAGCACTGAGCCTTATTAAGCCTCATACAGTTGGCCTCAGTCCATCGATCCAGCTTGTCCGGATCCCTCTTAGACTCTTCCTACCCTCCAGCAGATCTACGCTTCCACCCAACTTGATGTCATCTGTAAATTTACTAAGGGTACACTCGATCCCCTCATCCAGGTCATTGATAAGGGTACACTAAACAGAACTGTCCCCAATACTGAGCCCTGGACAATACCACTTGTGACCTGTCACCAATTGGATTTAACTCCATTCACCATAACTCTTTGGGCTTGGCCATCCAGCTGGTTTTTTACCCACCAAACAATATACCTGTCTTAGCCATGATCAGCCAGTTTCTCTGGAAGGAATGGTATCAAAGGCTTTACTAAAGTCTAGGTGGACATCACAGCCTTTCCTTCATCCGCTAAGCAGGCCACCTTGTCATCAAAGGAGATCAGGTTAGTCAAGAAGGACCTGCCTTTCATAAACCCATGCTGACTGGGTCTGATCACATGGTTGTCCTGTATGTACTGTGTGACGGCAATAAAGATGATTTGTTTCATAGCCTCCCCTCACACCAAGGTCAGACTGACAGTCCTGTAGCTCCGTGGGCCCTCATTTCAGCCCTTCTTGTAGATGGACATCACTTTTGCTAACCTCCAGTCAACTGGGACCTCCCCACTTAGCCAGGACTGCTGATAAATGATTGAAAGTGTCTTGATGAGCACTTCTGCCAGCTCCCCAAGTATCCTTGGGTGGATCCCATCTGGCCCCATGGACTTCTGTGTGTCTAAGTGGTGTAGCAAGTTGATGACCATTTCCCCTTAGATTATGGGGGCTCATTATCAAAAGGGTGGGATTTTTTTTATTCTTCATGTAAGTTTTAGGTTTTCTATCTTGAGTAATTCTGTGTTAATGTACATCTCAGACCAGATTCCTGTGAGTCTCCAGCAGTAACCTCCTTTCCTTGACAAAACTGACCATTTATTCTTTGTTCCTTATTTGTTTCTCTCATGCTTTTCACAGTGAACATGCCGCGTTTGTCTATGAAATCAAGCCTGATTCGTACTGTCATATTGTAGCTGCAAACAGTTTCAGGCAATGAAATATGCAATTAGCTTTCCTTGCCATTTGCCTTTCTATTTCTTTCCACATTAATTCCTGATATAGTTCTCATGTCTTTTTTGCTTATATTTTCTGTCTCTACCACTTTCCCTCCCTATGTTACTGTGTTCATTTTCTCATCCATATACTTTCCCATCCAACATCTTCTGCTGTCAGCTTTTCTGCAGGGTCTCAACCCTTTCCTCACTACTCATCTCTCTTTTATCAGGCTTACTAGAGCTAGAATAATTACGTATGTGTATAGTTTCTCTCCTTACCCTATCCACCCCTCTTTCACTAAAAATGGAGGCAACAAGATGTACTCTGTGCATGAGCCAAAGTCACTGAACCTAGTGGAAGTCTCTCCACTGGAGTAAGTAGAGTTAAGTTTTTTGTGAAAGCAGGCTGACTTATGCATGAGGTTGCTTTATGGATAAACACTGCATTGCTATTTCCAATAGTCTGAGGTGGTAGGGAGTATGCCACATCTCCTCTTGGGCTGTTCAACCAGGTGTCTCGAACTTCATGATAAGATGGGGAGAATTGCCCAGAAGTGTTGAGGCGCAACAGGCAGGATCATACTCCTTACTGCTCATCTGCCTTTCTGATGAATTGTAGGTAAGGGGTGAGTAGCTCTAGGAGGGAAACTGTAGCAGTTCAGCTATCTATGCCTTTCCTAATATTTGGCAAATAGCAGTTAACAAAGCTGCCAGCACATATAGAGAAGAATGAACTAATCAGTATGCCAGGCAGGAAGTTGATTAACAGTCCTAGACTTGCTGCTGATGCCTGTAGAGGCAACAACAGCAAAATACAGGACACCAAGCATTGCTCTTCAGTCCCACGACTCCTGCAAGAAGGGAGCAACTGCAGTACTTCGATGTGTTAGCATGATCATAGCAGAAATAGAGCAGCCACCCTGTCTCCCATCTGTCACCAATGACACCTGTGAAGCAACACATGCTGGAACTATGTGGGAACTTCTTCCCCACATGATGGAATGTCTTTCCTCATATCTCAAGCCTTGCTACTCTTAACTGCCCTTTTTAATACCAGCATTTACTACTCTTCCTCATGTATCCAACATCTTTGGTTTAACCAGTCATCACATGGGAGGTCTGTGAGTTTCAAGATCCCCAGTATGTGATAAAACTTTTGTGAGGTGGGAATATATAGTGATGGGTGAGAAAATTGAAAAGATAATTTCTATGATGTGGCTTGTTCCTTTTACCATTCTCAATGACCTTTGTCAAGCACTAAGTCAAATAACAGGTAAGAGGACAGCAGTCTCCACTGGACTTTGTTGTTATATTAACAAATATCTTACTCCTTCAATGGCACTGAAACCAACAGAGAACATTTGTATAGTGAGATATTCTTCCACCGGATAAATAACTCCCCTTGAGAAAGAGTGATGGACTGAACATATTTGGCACCGTGAGGCAATCTGCAGAACTGGGGACGGCATGAGGGAGTGAAGGTGCTGCAACCAACTATTTCAGTGAAAACAACTGAATGAGTCAGCTGTTATGGCGATAATGACCACACCTTGTGGCCACGCTGCTCTCCTTTTGCCAAGGATTGTTTTCAATTGGGTGACCTCTTCAGGGTAGTCAGGATGTTTCTGCTGCTGCAATGCTTTCACACAAAGGTTCTTTGTGCCAAATAACATCATATTTTTTGCCAGAGGGTGTTCATGGTTATTGTTTCTTCAGTGCATCTCTAATTAATTTTGCCAAAGCCACCCACCTTCTGCCATCTGTCAGATGGGAAGAAGAAAGAATGTGGCTCCAAACAGCTAGACATTTTGAAGGACAGAAGAACATGGAGTGAGGTAAGAAGGATAGGGAGACAAAATTCAGATCATCACCTCACAGTAGCTTCTTTTATATGACACCTTACAAATCATAATGAACTATTATATCTATAGTATATAAACTAGGGAGTTAAACCCCACAGATTAAGAAATTGCCACAGTGTTATGAAGCAAAAGACACTAAAGCCCTTTTTGGTCTAATATATCAATGACAACTATAATACAGTTATTGTAGTGATTCTTTTCAACCAGAAAGCTGAGTCTTTATAGACAATGCCTATAGTTTATACTCCTCATAAAAACAAACATGTATTGTCTTTTACCTTGACTGTTTCCACATTTCCATATACTTCCAGTTATTTCTCTTCATTGTGGAAACAAAAACAAATACACAGCATGTAAAGATATGGCTTGACCTTCCTTCCAAAGGCCACATCCTATATTCTTTCCATGCTCCAAAGCTATCTTGCACTCTGATTAACTTGTATGAAAGTACTGTTTGTGTATATACCCACACAAAATGTATACATAGCCTGGCCTCACACAGCTCCACAGCGCTGAACTAAATCCCAGTAGAATTTCAGCTATGGTATTAATCATGCATTCATGACTGAATGTGGGTTGCAAGAAAATATTTAAGAGGCTATAGAAACTTTTCTTCAAAGTATGCAATCCCTAACTATTCGGGTTTATATTACGGTCTTTAGTTAGGATTTATTAGACTATTTCATATTTGCCTTTCTGTTTATTTTGTAAAAGTATACTTGTCTAGCACACATTTTTATGCCAGCCTTGCTTTGCATTTTTACAGTCTACTAATTAGACCATTTTAACTAATTTGTTTGCATTTTGTATGAGCAAGTTGGGCTTTTGGATTGACTAATGTAATTGCAGCCAGTTTCTGCCAAATACAAATTACTCTTTCTAGTGTGAGCTAGAGGGAAAAGTAAATATTTAATAGCCATCAATACCCTTGCAGCATTTTAGAGTGTGCTTTTTTCCTATGGAAAGTTTAAATAATTTCTTCAGTGCTTGATTGCTCTTTAATGTTAAGAAATTATTTTTTAATCTTTTTTGAAATAATAATGAATTAGGCATTTTAGCATCTCCGTAAGGGTTTTATTCCTGTGCACTTTGCAGTTTTAAATTCCAAGCTTTAAGATCTGGTACTTTCACGTTTGAAGTTTACTTTGTGTAGCTTTTTATGTATTGAATCCTGTTTCCTGAAACCATTTTCCTGCAATGTACTTGGGTTTTAATGTTTCTAAGTGGATGAAGTAATGCCTAACAGCAATGTGGGGGGACGGGACACGACGACTTCTGCTTGCTTTCTCTTTTTTTTATTCTTTTTCAGAGGAATACAGGAGAAGACAGGAGCTGGTTACCAAACCTCAGCATTATCTGTACCTGTCTTTTGAACAGTAAATCTCAGTTCTTTATCTCTGCAGATGCGGACATAAAGGTGTAGGTGCACCAGAGGCTTAAGTGGTTAAAGATCGATTTTCAACCTTGATATTCCCAGGGTACTTGCCACAGTGCAGGTCCAAAAGACCACCTGCTTGCCAGAGCACGGAAGTTCTCTTCATTTCCTTTCTTTCTCACACCTCCCTTCTGCCATGACCTGTGCAGAGGACAAAGGTATGTCTGCCTCACCTGAGGGGCTACCTCCAAAACTTTATACACAGATAATACTGGCCCATAGATAAGCCCTTCTCAGACCAGGGACAACATGAAAGTGCTGAAAGGTGTTGCTTTCTGCCAAAATTTTGGTGCCAAATCCCCAAATACTTCACCACGGTATACCCACCTACACAGTTGTCAGTCCATTTCCCCTGGGGTATGAGTGTTTCAGGCCCTCATTTCTTTTTCCACATGAAGCTTTCAGTTGCATGGGTCCCATAATTGTCTTAAACAGTGGCCTAAGGTGTGGGGCTGCTGTTGCTCTCTGTCCTGCGTGGAAAGCAGAAGAGCAGGAGTGGTGGGTAACAGTTGGCTGTTGCTGCTGTTGCCTTAGTGCATTTCTAACCTTACTTTACCTCTTGCAGTCATCTTGTGCAGCTGGTACGAGTCCCAGGATGCTGTGGAAAGGAGAATCTGCCTTCGGCCATCTTACTGTTTCATGTGATTAAGCTAAAATGATAACAGATCAGCAGTAAGATTCAGCACTAAGGAGAGAGAAATCAAAACACCTTTTAGTTGAGTCCTTGACATGTCACTATTCATGTTCTTTTCAGATAGGGTGCAACTTCACATAATATTAACCAATCCATAATTATTAATTAAGAGGATGAATATATAATCAGTGCCAAATAACAACATAAGTCCATGTCATCATCAGCCTATATAAGCAGGTTCTGAATTTCATAACCACAGCAACCTAATTCCTTCTCTCTGACCCATTCCTATTACACCAAAGCAATGAAACAGAGCATGAAACAACATGCTTTTGATGGATGCTTTACCACTATCTTCACAATCCTCCCATCATGCACTAAGAACAGGCACATTGCAAAAGGCAATAATCTTTTCTTGTTTCTGTATTCGCCTTGCCTAGATGGATATGCAGGTGATTTTATCAGTGAACTTACCCTGCTGTTCTGAGAAAGTTACTGTCAATAGGCAGTTTTACCTGCCCTTCTGAGTAAGTTTTAAGTGTGGCATTTCATTAGTAAAGCCAACACTGCTGTTCTCAGATATCTGCAAGTCTTACAAACATCAGTAGCAAATTTGAGCATAAAGCTGTGGTAGGATTTGTCTACTTGGATAAAACCTTTTTCATTTAACACTACATTTAATACGAAAAATGCTGAAAAGCAGTAATTAACCTAACAATAAAGTTAATAAAAGTAGATTTAATATTAAATTTCTGGTGTATATTTTCCATTATGGACATAGTCGCTCTTTGGAAATGGTGTTTTGTGGTCCTAATTTATACTGAATTTCTTGAATAAGTACTTATTGGCCCTGGATACAGAGGAAAGTAATTTCCTGTGTACCTTTATATATGTTATTTTTGGTACCAGTATTTTGAAACCAAGATTATCAAATGGACTTGAGAATGTACCCAGTTCATTGATGACTGTGCTTATCTGAATGCATATGGAAAAGGTGATGTGATTTTGGTACCACTAAAAGAAGGTAAAATGATGGAGGCTTTGACTATGCTGGTACCATCACACAAGAGGTCTGTTTAAAATAGCTGCACAGATCGTCTTTATAAATGAGAAGGAAGTTAGGTTATTTTCTCACTTCTGACCATTCTACAATTTATCCTTGCCTATATTCTCTTGCTGCTAATAGGATTACTCACACAAGTAACACAATAGCGCTTTAGCCTTAAGCAGTTGGCCTCCACACTGGTATACAAGTAAGCATGTCAGCTGGTGCTTACTGTGATGCAGAGAACAAATTAACTAAGAACTGGACTGGCTCTGTTTTAAGTCATAGATAACTGAGATCTACTTTAATCATTTCAGTCACAGGAAAGTATTTTCTAAATGTGTTATGTCAAAACATCCCAAAAAGTGACATGTAATCCAAGGCACATGTTTTATTCTTGATTACATTTGCAAATTCAATCTCAGTCCTTTCAATGCATTTTGAATTTAAAGTAATACTGTTAAATGCTTGTGTTCTTGATATGTAACTAAAGCAGTGCCACAGGAATATTCAATAAAGGACTTAGCACAATAATTCATTTATTCACTGAATATCCTGTCTAAACAAGCTGACAATTTCCACAGATCTGACCCATCTCCAGAGATTTAGTCATTCTCCAAAATGTAACAGCAAGAGATGAGATGTTAAAAAAATGTAGTAGCACTTCCAAATTATTCAATAAATAAATATCCAACATAAAATACAGATGTTTTTCATCAGTTACATCCTGAGACCTTTCAGTCTCTGCTTATGAACTCTCTATTTCTTTAAAAGCCTACAGGAATCAATGTCTTTATAATGTCAGGTCCTGGTAAAACTAAGCAGGGAAATGTATGCCAGACATTTAGTTTTCTAAAGCTGCAATGGCATTACTCACACTGACTCAGCCCAAGTGCTTCTGCTTTGCTCGGCTTGTGTCAGTAATTTTCAGAATTTCATATTTCAATGCAAAATTGTTTGTTTGAAATTTTGGCTATTTCTAAGCCCCGTTTTTCTGTGCCTGCAGAGTAGCTTGAATGTAAGGGACGGTGCATAAGTGTCTCTGTTGCTGTAACATTCCAGCAGGAAAATTCTTGATCTAAATGATGAACATAGAGTATGATATAGCAGTTAGTTCTTAAACATATGCGTCCTCTCATAAATTTTTGCTCTGCTCATTACGCTTTTCCACTAAGGATCGACATACTTAGAAGATTAATTTCCATGTGAATGGTGAAACATTTTGCAGTCATTGTGTGAACCAAAAGGAGAAATGCCAATTATTAATTTTAGGCAACTTTATTTATACCAAACACTGGATGTTTCTAGTGTTAAACTCTTTTGAGTATAAGAACAGTGAAATGTTGTCCAAGAGAAACTGTTGGTTCATTTTATGTGATTTTCACCTGTAGTTTGGACTTAATAGACCAATGTGAAGATATGCATGGGGAGGGTACATGAAGAAAAAGTGCATGCAAAGCAGTGTTGTGAATAGTGTGAAAGAAAGAAAAGCTAAAGAATTAAAAAATAATGGTCTGATTAGGAAGAGTTTATACTCACCTGTGCTGGGAAGTGGTATTATAATATCTGGTCCTTATAGAGCTCTAAGTTAATACCGGACTTCTGCAAAAGTTGGTGTCTTGATCAACACCTGAGTTTGCACCTCCAAGAGTTTAGATCTACGTCTAGCTATCACTTAAGTGCACTTTGACATAAAGCATTGCTTGTGTTGCTGGTAGCTATAAAAATTTGTTCGCAAAGATGAACATCACTTGAAAAGGTGATAAAGTCATAATGAGCAGGAGTCAAACTTTTGAACTGTTAACCTGCCTTCTGTTGTACGTGAAGCATACTTAAAGAAACCACGAATGCCAGTTATGTTTGCAAGTGGCTTCAGATTAACCAGGGCAGATATAATCCAAAGTACTGCTTAAAGGTCAGTGAAAAGTTTAAAGGTTAAGACCTGCTACTTTTCTTTTTTCACTTCGGACTCCAAGGAGCTCAAAAAGAAAGGCCCATTTCTGCTCTCAGCTACATTAGTGTGAATTTAGTATTCACAAGTGCGTGGTCTTAGTCGGATTGATGTGGATTTACAGCGCAAGGGCTACCAGATCTGGCTCCATACTTGTTGCTTTGCTGCCTGGTTGAAAAAATAAGCCTGAAAAAATTAACAAACATTTTATATATATATATATACATATACACACACATGTAAATTTGCCCATGGAGTGTTCAGAGCAGAGAAACTACACAAAATACTCTGAATGCACTGTAGAGGTTGAAAATAAATATATTGGGAAAGGTGAATATCCATATTAAGTGAGCTTATTTGGTGCTCATTATCTATGATGCAAGACTATCATTCTTCTATCAGCAGTTCCATACAGCACTTTTAAATATAGTGCAAATGTTAAATCGTATTCTACAAGGGAGGTTTGTTAACAGTAAAACCATCATAATAATAACCTAACAGGAGCCACACCACTGAAAATAAAAATGTCTTATCTCAAATGAGATTTCCAACTAAGATAATCTGAGGAAATACATGCCAACATTATGACACCTGTGTGACATTATGCTTTGTTTTCTACTTGGTTTTCTACTATTAGCAGTAAAAAAAACCCCACAACGTACTGTTTTGCAAAAGGTTTGAAAAAATGTTAGCCAATAAATAAGAGAATTTGCATCTTTTCTTGATGGAGAAATCCTTAAAGTCTCCCTCTTAAGCTCCAGTGCTATTCGCATTCCCTAAGGACAGAAAATCTTCCAAGGGGTGCAAAGGTTCAGAGTCATTCCTGATACAGATTGAAAACATGATGCATTTGAATTCTGGGGCATTACCTTTACCTCCACTCTGCCAGCCACATGACCCACCAAAAGCCCATCTGCAATCGTGCGGACCTGGCCTGGTTCCTGAGCAGTAACTACTGGAGAAAGTAATTTAAAGAAAAAGTACAGAGTTTGATGATAAATATATAGAAATATTACAATCCACGTTCCACAAATTCCCTTTGGGCATCTTCCCAGAGTGTTATCCAGGGAGGTAGCTTGGTTAACAGCTGCAAGGAGCCTCACAGGACCTGTTGATTCCCCCTTGATTTTACAGGCTCTTTGCAATTGTCTGTTCTGCCCTGTGTCTTCCTGATGGTTCTCCCTCAGCTCCTTTCATTACATATCCAAGCTCTTTGTGGTCTTTTCATCTCCACTGCTCCACAAAGCTCCTCCTCCCCTTCATACCACATTATCCTGTTGCTTTCCCACCTCTGTGCAATGCCAGTCCATGGGCAGTTCTCACCTCACAATTCCAAGTCTGGTCTTCAAACCACAGTAGCACTATGGAGAGGTGTTTTATAACTTTCTTTTTTAGCTTCTTTTTTTCTTTTATTTTGAAACTCTCTGAAAGAGCTAAACAAGATTTAAGTTATGCTCTCATGCAGAAGGATGGACAGAGTGTTGTACAATGGGCAAAAAATGAGAAATGACAGCCTTTTTTATATAATAATGTTATATAAAATGTGTTACAAATATATTATAATACAGCCAAATATTCCTGAAAAAATACTACATGGTTCTGGAAATTACAACTGGTCTTATGACCCACCTTAAAATGCACGGTTTGAAAAGCTGCAAAGGTTTTCCTTCCCTTGCTCAGATATCCATAAAGGCATTTCCAGCAAGAAGAGTTGCCCATGCCACCTTGTGGGTTTTTTTCCCTTTTCAACCTTTGTAAACATTCATACAAAGAAATTCAGTTGCCTGGATATGGATGGAAAATGGATCCACAAGTGTGAAAACTTGGGCAATGTATATTCATTTCAAAAGTCAAGGAAAAATTGATGGAAAACACTTCTGCATCTTCCACTAGAATTACTGAATATATTTGATTAAATATATAAACTTCACTTTGCTATTCAAGTTCACCAAGCATGTTTGGAATAACAATTATTTTATTAACATACTGACATGATCTAGTAAAACAAAATTAAATGTGTTTTGGGTTAATAAAATATAAAGCATTATTTAAGTATCTTTTCCTTTTTGAAACAAGGGAGTGGCAGAGATTTCTGCCGAAGCAAAATTATATCCCCACAAAAACTGTAAATTAAAATCATTAACCTCAGCTTTGCCATGAGCATCTCTTTTCTCAGGGGCATGGACCAGCTGTCCTCAAAGAGAAATTTTGGATTCCGAAAGCTCTTGGGAAAAATATACATAATAGATGTTATGCTATTTATAAAATACAACAAGTTGTCTTGAATCTGTTCCTATCAATCAGTGTAAAACCAGAAGAACAAAACACAAGACATAAAGAACTGCTCTTAGAATATGAATTCTCAGAGTTTTAGGGACACAGGGAAGCTTCTGAAGGGAAAAGTTTAGTTTTAAGTAAGGCATCGCATTCTAACCATGACACTGGCTTGATAACTTGCATCAGGCTCAGGTGCATTGATTTTTGCCAGAGTTTCCAAACTGTGAAGCGTAAGTACCATTTCTTAGCTTGCTAAGATGTGCTGACACACTTTAGTTTGAACAATACTTGATTTTTTTGTACCCTTGCCTGCTCAGGTGCACCAGGATCTGCCTTTTTAGCATTTTACTATGACATCCTTGTTATTTGTTAACATAAAGTTTTTGATGGTGCCATGTATGTACATGATGCCTTGTAAGCAATAAGGTTCAAAACTGCTGAACTTGTGCATCCCTGCATTAATCCTCAGGCAAGAATAATCTAGCTAATGGAAAAGTGGCTGTGGGAAAGCATAGCCTGTCTGTAAACTCAATGTGAGAGGTAGCATGGGCTGTGGTTGGCACTAGGAAGACCTAAAACTGCCACTGTCCCATTGCATGATTGTGAGGAAGACATTTCACCTTTCTACTCTGTTTTTCTTCTCAGCCTTCGTCTCTCCAACCTGCCAGCCCTTCACAGCCAGATCTGTCTCTTACAATACGTGTCTCACAATGGGAGCTCAGCTGGGGCTTCCAAATTAGAGCTCATTGGGAATTTTTCGGTGAAACAAATTTTCCTTAGGAAGTGCAGCTCAGTTTCAGTGCAGTTCTGCAGTGCAGTTGTGGGAATGCTCACCCAGTCTGTGAGGATCCAAATTCAGATAATGACTCTGAAGAATACATTGTTGTAGAAAGTAGATCATCTCTAGCAGAAGCTGTGGAATGTACCTTGCCCTAGGAGAACTATCAGACTGTGGGTGAATTGGCACAGTCATCTGCAGTTGGAGAGACAGCAGGCCAGGCACTTGAACCTGAGTATGCTGGGGGAGATCACATGCTGTACATCTCTTTCAGTGTTGTGTTTGTTTGTTTTATGAAAACAAACCTTTTAAAAGGGCTTGGGTTTGATAAAGGAAAGGATTGGAGCATCAGTGAAATCCTGAGGAATTTCATGGACTGGTTTACAACGTCTCACTTGGTTCTGCTCTGAACCCTGCAGACTGTTAAGAGTGAGATTGGACTTATTTTATCTTGTAAAATACTTACAGTCTAAAGGAGACAGACAACTTCAGAATAAATCATGAGCAAATATTTTAGAGTTAAAAATTAAAAGAAAGAGGAGTTCTTTTCAAAGATAATTCCAAAGAGGAATAGAAAGGCCTTCTGGTCATTAGTAAAAACAATTTGGCCCCAGCATGAGAAAGGAGATGGCAGTAGGCATCTCCTATTAAGCACCTCCTGTGGCATCTGAATAACCAGATCAGTAAATCAAAGGGAATAGGAACAAAATTCAGTGAAGACAGGAGGAAATTAAAGCATGGAATTAGGGGGAAAGTTGCATAGAGCTTTAGTAAATTTTGGTGTGCCATGATGAGAGAAAGAAAATAAAGAGGAATTTCCAGAAGTGATTCCATTACAGCTTTTAGAATATTTCCTCAGTAGCTTCTTGGTATTAATTCTGGTGGAACACTCTGAAGAGACACTTTAGAGTCTGTTTTTACAAAGAAGATTTGTTGTTATGAATCAGATGTAAACTGCATGCCAGCATAAATTGATAATTGTATAGAACACTGCAGTATTGCTGAAGGGAAGATATATTTTCTCCCCTTCCTAGCCCCACTTCAGCTTCTTTCACTGCCTGCTGGTCTAAAATAGCCTGCATTTCTAATCCAGAGAGCAGCTGATGCTGTTCATGGTCCCCTATGGTCAATTCACAGTGGGCGCTTTGCAGCTGAGAATGATTGCACTGCCTATGTGGCATCTCCAAAGAATATGCAATATATCATTTGCTGAAATGGCAACTCTGTAAATGCAAGGGGAATTTTGTACAAAAGTTATGACTATCAGGAATATCATATCACTTAGGCTAAAAGATTTGTACTGGGTCACACACTATTCTCTCTCTAGCCTCTGTCTACCAAACGCCAATTCTGTGTGCACAGCTGTGAACCTGGGTGAGGGTTCAGGCTCCGGTGTAACTGAAATCAGGACACAGTCCGCGGCCTGGCATAGGCATTACCACTGTGCTCACCTTTCAGGAAAATTAAGGCCTCTTTCTCTGGGAGCCAATTTTGCTTAAGCTCACTCCATGAGTTTCCATTCTCTAATTGTTCATTTTAGCTTCAGCCAGAACACATCATTTTTCCAACTTATGGAACAATATTACAGGAGAATATGTGGAGAAATCAGCCAAACCCTGGAGCAAATCTCAACAAACATATTGCATTGACAGTGCAGATTACTAACAAAGCCTCTAGATGAGGTGTCTTCTCAGTGAAGACAGTAACTTTTCCAGAGTGGGATAATGACTTGCATTACTTTCTCAGAAACAAAAAAAAATGTCTCATTTTACATTATATGGCTAACAAAAACCAAGGAACTATAGAGCCTTTTGCGGGCAAAGGGTTTGCCTGTGAACTTTCTGCTACATAAATTGAGATTTAAAAGAGGAAAATCTTGAGACAAACAAGCACTGACCTGTGAGCAAGAGTTAAGCAAACACATAGATGAATTCAAGAGATGCAGTTCTGTGATGGGGAAATACCCAGGGTAAGAAATGTTTACAGAGGAAAGTTCTGTAGATTTTCAGGCAGGGGAATAGCCGTGGTTACCTCCCGCTGAAATATCATGGCCGCAGTGAAGTGGCAAAGATGACAACTGACATGTCAGAGGCAGATAAATCTATCTTTATAGGGCTGACAACTTGGTGTGATTGCTCTCCAAAGATAACTTTATAACTTGCTGAAGTGTGTTTTAAGGATGCCCTCGAGCAGCACTAACCTGTGTACCTTTCTTGTGGGTAACTTTTTATAAGCTATAGCTTTAGTTAATAGCTTATGCAATTTTTCATTTGACCTACGGGTGTCCCATGTGGGTGGGATTTTCAAAAACTCAGGCCCAGATCCACAAAAGGATTTACAGAGGGATGATTGCAGCTATAATGTGTGTAGGGAGCAGAGTAGAGACCTAGCCACAATTTAGCCTGTAGTCTAGCAGTGATGCAGGAAAGGCGCTGCAACACCCTTAAGTGTTCACCAGGAAATCCACCCAGGCTTATGTGTGAAATTGCTCTGGACATGCGTTGATGCCTTAGCTCTGTTCCCACCAAAATGGAGTAAAATTAGGCACTAGCCAAGTGCTCTTGAAAAGGCCAGATGAAGTCTTTCCTTTCCTACTGTAACGTTGACGTTTTCTAGAGTATTTTTCAGAAAGAAAAGTTTGAATTTCATTACTAGATAGACCACTTCAGCAGAAAAAATGTGTACTGTTTTTATTTTAGTGTTTTGGTTTTTCCAAGTGTATTATAGCATATTCGTGCAAGAATAAAAAGGATGATAAAAAAGAATAATAATACATCATCCAGTTTGGTCCTAGTGATGTTAGATGTGCTAATGAGAAGCAGTTGATAATCCCTTCATGCAATCTGGGACATAGATCTTTGCGTACATCTTCTGTTTAACTGCTGGCAAAAAGCAGGGTGGTATCTTCATATATGTCAAACACCAAGATAAATTATGTCCTCCATGGGAAACAGGCCACAAGCAGCAGTGTATCTTATAAATAAGCCTTTAGGGAAACTGCTTTATTTCTATTTTTTCCCCCATCTTTTGACGAAACCAAACCATCCCCTGTGGTATTTGGGCACTCAGAAAACAGTTGTATTTGAAAGGCCATAAACAGTCCAACTAAATAAAGAGATGTGAAAAGCTGAAGTCCTTAGAATGCCATGCTACAAAATAGGTGCCAAACTGGCAACTTCTGCACAAAGGCTTGATGCTGATTTGCCTCCGCAGACCCAGAGAGCTTTCAGCAAGTGTCGCTGAAGAAAAGCAAAGTGCAGGTTGCACTGGCCTAGCGCCTGCTGGAGCAGACATCTACCCTTTTGAAGGCTGATGCAGTGCCAGGACATTACAAGCTAAACTCTCAGAGCCATGTTCTGACTGCAGTCAGCAGCTGAATTTATACCCCTCTTAGTGGGGAGAAAGTGTCTTGAAAGCAGTGGAGGACCCCAAGACCCTCTAGAGCTCCTCAAATGATGAAGTGTGACATACTCATATGACATGTAGCAAACCCATTAAATGTAACTCAAGGTAAACTCCTGAAGACTGCAGAATTAACAAGAGAAAAGCCTTTGTTTGTCCTTTAGGGGACAGGAAGCCTAACTGGGGAAGCCTACAAAGTTTTATTTCCAAGCACAAAGCCTCTGTTGACTTCCAGGGAATGATATGAATTCATTTCGAAAACAATGTAAGTTTATTTTGCTTGCCCTTAAAGAAAAGACAAAGTATGGTAATACTACTGCTGTTGTAGTAATATGGTCTAAGGATAAGTGAAGAACTACAGGAAGAGGCAGTATTTTCTCTTAGACCATAGAATCATAGAATCATAGAATAGTTAGGGTTGGAAAGGACCTTAAGATCATCTAGTTCCAACCCCCCTGCCATGGGCAGGGACACCTCACACTAAACCATGGCACCCAAGGCTCTGTCCAACCTGGCCTTGAACACTGCCAGCGATGGAGCATTCATAACTTCCCTGGGCAACCCATTCCAGTGCCTCACCACCCTTACAGTAAAGAATTTCTTCCTCATATCTAATCTAAACTTGCCCTGTTTGAGTTTGAACCCGTTACCCCTTGTCCTCTCACTACAGTCCCTCATGAAGAGTCCCTCTCCAGCATCCCTATAGGCCCCAAACGCTTTTAACCATGGGGAAAAAAAGCAAAAAGCTTGTAGACACAAGCCCTCTTTAGTATACAGAAGCCTTCCTTGTGCTATTGGTATCAACTGTTCTAGTAGAAGAGGTTTCTTTTTCCTGTAACATTGCCTTGGAAATAAAGTGAGTTCTGAACTCTGCTTCCAATGCAAAATACTGAGTGATCTATGCCTACACAGTAAATAAGCATTGAAAATGTTAGTTGGAAAAGCTCGTGAACTCAAAACACACTTTTTCCTAAGAGTGACATGATCTTAAGCTGAGTCAGAAAGGAGGTTTTTCCCCTATATTTTGTAGGCATAATGATTTAAAGTCGTATCCTCACAGAAGGTCATTTAAAAGTGTCTGAAGACTTAAAACCTAAGGGTGAAATGTGGGCCCCGTGGAACTGATACGGTTATAAGAGTGCACAGGCCTTGTAACAGCATGTCTGTAATAAGGCGGAAGTTACTACAGAGAATGGGAGAAGAGGAAAGCAAATTCTGCCCTCAAGTACTTGCACCCTGGCTCTTGATAGGAAGTCAAGTAAGTATTTTGTGCTGCATGGCACTTCAAGATTTACTACCTCCTGTCCTCAGTGATAAAGAAAATAACACTTACATGCAAGTAACAGAAAAACCGCATTAAAATAATTTCAGCTACTTCCTACTTCATGGGAAGAGCTCAGTGGTGCCGTTGTCCCTCAGCATCAAAAAATTTACACTGTCAGATAAAATGCACCACTCACCATTTGCTCTGAAACACATGTTCTTGTTGGTTCTAGAATTTCTAGCAATGGTTCTAACATTCCTTCTGTGCTCTCTAGCTCTTAAAAGAGTGAAGATCTGAGGACTTGTAGAAAGGGGAAGTAGGTTTCTTTTTAAAGCTATCTAATTCCAAGGAACTAAGATATTTTTTTGCCTATTCATTACAAAGGCAGGGAAAACTAAGGAAAAGTGACTCCAAAGTACCTTCTACAGTCAAATTTGGGACAAATGTTCTCAAAAACTGTTTTCGGAGTCCAGAGCAGATACATTGTATTCCTGTGACAGCCTTAAAGCTTAATTTGGTCATTCTTACCCCATTTTGGTACCCTGATGTGAAAGAGAGTAGTGACACTATTTCCTCTCACCCATCCATTTTCTGTTAGCATTCATTTTAATCACAGGTGCCATCAGAGACTCTTTCTTAATGTGCATTATTACTTTGGCCAGCATGGAGGTTTTCTCTAGGCACCCCCAGATGTAGGAGTAGTGTAAGTATATTCACAGATAAACAAAGTCTTTAAAACATAGACCTCAGCATACACACATATTCATATGTAACAGTAGGGCGCATTCAACGTTAACTTAAACAGAAGAAATCAGGTAGCACAGCACAAGCACAGAAAGCAAGCATAGAATGAGCCTTGATCAAATGGTTTCTACTTCATTTATTTTTGTCCTGCTCTGGCTGGTGTAGCTTATAATTAGTCTCTGCCTGCAGTGGTGTGGTTCCAAAGAATGGTGGATTAAGGAGAAACTCTAGAATTTCTCCGTAACATGACAAGTTATAACCTGAACAGCTACACTTAGTCCATTGAAGATTTTTCACAGTGACATTTCAGTGCAGCTAGGGAAATATGCCACTTTGCCATTTATCATTTTCAGGGCATGGACAGTGAAAAGGAGGTTGCTATGAAGAACAAAATAAAATAGATTACACACATAGAAGTGAGGTGAGGAATACTGATAAATATACACCACTGAATGTCAGCAAATGTCACTTGAGAAGCCATTTGCAGCTACCAGAACAGCCTTGCAAATCAGCGAAAGTAGCAAAACCAGGAAAAACAAGTTGGGTGTACTCACTTCCACATGAATAAGCAATAAACCTCTCTGAAGTTACACCAGAAAGTTGTTAAACTTGATAGATGAATCTTTCCAAATTGCTCTGTCGCACACTGTATATGGCTACAAAGGACTATGGATGGCTTAAAGTGAAAAAGAGAAGCATTGCTGAGACTGCAACAATTTAAGCATTTTTTGTTTAAACACTTGCATTCTGCTTTGTATTAAAGGGACAGTTTGAATAAAGGAGTGATTCATCGCATTGCTTTTTCTTACATGAAGCTGCTCTTTTTTTTTGTCTAAACTTCGTTGTTGGAACTGTTGCATTATTACCATTTATCCTTTAAATATATTTGCCACTCTAACAGCAGGTCTTAGAGTTGAATCAATTTGGGTTTGGTAGGCAGAAACATTGCAAATGAAAGCTCTTCTGCTGAAAAACTTCCAATGGTAGCTATCTATCTAGCAGGCCATCTAAGTGTAAGTGAAAGACCTGCAAGATGTCTCCTACCTTTCCAGCAGCATCTGATTTGAAGATCTATAGATCAGCTCCATTTTGGTTTATAGACACACTGACCTGGAAAAAGCTCTCCTTGTGAAAGTTACAATACTTGAGAGACAACATCAAGATTCCTTCAGGCTTATTTTAATCTGGGCTGTCTGTTTGCAGCCTCTTGAACCACTGCTCTCCATTGGTAATAAACAGAAGTGAAGACATAAAGATCTTTGACTGAGAAAGTATCTCCAAGGAAAAGTAGAAGTTCTTAAAATTTCAGAAACTCTGATTGCTTTTATATTTAATTTTCCATGAGATTGTTCCTCCAAATTTCTAATTGACCTCAGCAAAATCAGAGACAGCCTGCATCATTTTGATTTCATGAGGCTGTTATCCCCGGACACCACACTCATGCAAATTTCAGATCAGTTTTGTTTTCATTAGTGAAAAGCAGCAGCATGAATCACATAAATGGGATCATACAGGAACTTCTTTTCTATTCAAAATATTTTGTACATGCTAAGAAACGCCGATTGTAGAATCATTTCACTCAAACTTCTCACCATATGTTCATGTAAAAGCTATAAACAGCCAGCCTTAAAATGGCATCCTAAAGCCTGGGAGTTTAAATCATTGAAGAGAGCGAATTTCTTGTACTTACAAATCCTGTCGATGGGGTGAGAGCGAACCTTCCTTTCTTGGGCAGGATGTTTACACAGTGAATTTTCTTTGTACGAGTCTTCACTCTATTCTTGCAAAATCAAAATCAAAAGTGATCCTTATAAGTCAATCTGAACCCCGTATTAAATTAAATGTAAAACCTGTTTTAGAAATGAACATTGAAAATCAGAAAGCAAAGATTAAACAGATGGGTTGAACTTTCCTGAACCACTTCCCACCCCCTTCCCCCAGTTCTTTGAAAACTGAAGTAATCTTTGAGGCAAAACAGGCATTTGACAGCATCTGTCATCCAGAAGCTCTGTAGCAGTTGTGCTGCTTCTTTGGTCTTGTTTTGAATTTCTCTGTCAATTTGAATAGACACAACAGAGTCCCAAAGAGCGATGCTCACAAGCTGAGAAGGCAAGGACCGTGTCGGATGCAACAAAGGAGAAAAGATCTATCAGGTTGTTACCTCATCACAAATATCAGTGTCCCAAAAAGCTTCTTCTTTTATGCAAAAGTGTGCAGCCTGGTGAAAAACACAAGAAAGCTTCTTTACCCCTCCTATGCAAAATGTAAAGTATGTTACGTAATAATATGCTTAAGGATTTATAGGAACTCTGGGATGTATTACATATGCACGCACTCATCTTCAAAAGAGACAAAACTACAGTTTCCTAAAGAGCATTTGAAAAGTAGAAATGCTTGGCCAAGAGGTTTTAAAGGAATTCTTGAACAAGTAGGCAGAAGAATAAATACGTTGATTTTGCGACAAGCACTGAAAAAGAAGCTCCTGGTTAGCAGCCTGCCTAACCTAATGAATGGTTTAGTCCTTCCTTCCTCCATCCCAAGCATGAAAGCTGCTATCCACACCCCAGTCTTGATCTTAACTACTGAATGCAATAGGGAAGTGCTTTCTGACTCCGGACTAGGCCCAGCAACAGCCAGGCTTGACCCTGTGGGCCTGCGCCAGCCCAAAGCCAGCCTTCACTTCCCCAGGACAGAAAGCCCCTCAAATGCAGTTGTTAAGGTATGTGCAAAATATCTGAAGCTCTTAATAAGACAGATCCTCTCCTTTGGAAAAAGTAGAAAATTTGCCTCAATGAAGCAGTACAGGGTTTGGTTTGGTAGAGGCAGCAATAAGGAAGAATCATAGTTTCTGCTATCAGGGAGTTTGATACATTTCTCTTTCTAAGTAAAAAGAACGTACAGTTGTAAGGGGAGCAGCAAGGGTCATTTATTGTCCTTTTTTTATTTTAAAGGCTAAACATCGTAATGCTAGCTAAATAGAAATTCTTGTCTGTTAATAGGTTCCTTTAGTTTGTAATAAATAGGAATGCTAATGACTAAAATTTGGTATTTGGTATGCATTAGCTTTTGTGAGTCTTTTCTTTACAGGCTTCATTGACATTCAATATGGGAAGCTTCCTTTGAAACATATTTATAAAATAACTACAGTATAATTAAACCAACAAAGCCATCTTTTAAGTAAGCTTAATAGCTCAGGTTTTCACTCTGTACATTTTTTATTTTAAGGACGAAAAATAGTTATGCTTCAATTGTATTGTATATTTCATTTGGCATCTAATATTTGCTTTCCATTTACAATCTGTGCATATCTAATCCTCTATAACTGTGATTATTAATAAGTGTGCATGAAAAACACGCTTCGTAGAATCTTCCACAAGAATATTTTTGTTAATGAGAACTGAAACATATCTTGACAAAGACAATATATGTAATATATATATGTATATATACACATATTTTAATAGCTAATGGTGGTGTAGTTAATACACAAAAATGGATTAATAGATATGGCAGGTAATAATCGAAGTGAATGCTGTTTAATAAATGTAACTAAAAATATTTTAATGATATAAAAGCAATAGGTAAATAAAAGCAATTACATTTAATTTTGCTTTCAGCTTGTGAGCATTTTCTGTGAGCTTTAATAGAGGAGAGAGCTTGCGCAGAAGGCTAATGGTAGAGTCAGCGTTAGCATTATTCATTAGGGTTTCTAAGTAGTACTTATTCTGAGGTGTTTCTCTGGAAGACTGAAATGTTGTTGGTAAGGGTACTTGGATCCTGATAACCCTAATTCATAACAATATCCCCCTCATTCAGAAAATTAAAGTTTACAGAGTCCTCAGCAGTTTGGAAATCTTTATACTATTTAGAGCCACGGTTGTGTTTACTAAGGACAAGCTAAAAAGTGATAGCTCGCATTATACTAAGTAAAGTGGAACCTCATAACTGTTTCTTAAACTCTGTCCTCTACAGGCATAATAATATTGAGACCCCATTTACGGTGTGGTGAATAAAAACAGTTGACATCATTGTTATAATCTTTATTTAAAACTGTTACCAAGGTTACAAATTACCATCACTGTGTGCAACAGGTCCCTCTGAAGCAGTATCATTACAGATGAACTGTAATGTGTAGGATTATAATAAAAGGCATGAGGGATTATGCACAAGCAAACATGCTAGAAATAATACAAATACAGCTACATTATACCGTGCATTGCATTGCAAAACCTCTGTTTTCAATGCCGAAATGCACAATGTGGCTTTTTGTTTAATTCGGGCATTTAGAGAGATGTTAACCGTATCCTGAAGTGGCTTTACAAACGTCAGGGAGCAGAGGGGGTAGGGTTTATCTCGACCTGTGAAACCGCTGCTGCTGGAAATGCTCTCACACCGTCTCCACTCTTAGCGGGGCACCGAGTTTACAGGAAAATACGTCTCCATTGTGTGAAGCAGGACTGCCGCGACAGACCACGGAGTCAGCGGCTGCACGACCCAGAGAGCCAGGGCCCGCAGCCCGAGCTCGGGGGCTGAGGCCAAGGCCTCCCCGGCCTCCAAATCGGCGTCTCACCCGCAATGGCAGGGCGGCCACAGGGAAAGGGGAAGGGCAGGTGACCTTCCTCTGGCCAAGGCAGCTGGCCACCCCCGGACAGCACCTCCGTCCCCCGCTAAGTCACTCTACCCCGCCCTCAACCTAATGACATAAATCCGGGATCTTAAAGTCTTTGCGACTGATCGTACTCGCTCATTTATAAATAATGATCCCCATATAGATGCATAACAACAACATACCAGAAGTGTTTGGGGAGAAATCCGATTAAAGTCTATAGCTTTTTCCCCCCCTCCCTCCCGGAGCAAAAGTCTTGCCACATGTCAGCTGCCGCGGCTGGCCCAGGCTGCGGGGTTAAAGGGAAGAAAAGGCTCCAGGCGAGCCGCTTTCCCCGGACGGCAGGTTGGAGCTGTCATCGAACGGCTCGCCCTGCCGGGGTGCGGCCCGGCGCCCCCCGTGCCAGCCCGGCCTGGAAAGCTCATCGGGGCCGCCAGTGGGGGCGGCGGGCATTGGCTGGGGAGGGAGCCGCTGCCCTGGGTGGAGCGTGAACTCTGTCGTCGGGACCGATTCCCCCCCGGCGCCAGAATCCCCGGGCAAGGAGATTGGGGCCCGCCCCACTCCGCATGGACCGGCCCGGCCCGGAGTGGCCGTGACGCAGAAATGCGCTTTCCTTTCCTCTTTCGGGCGATTTAGGGAAACTGGAAAAACAAACATCGGGCCGTTTCATGAAACCGGTGGAGAAAGCTCCGAAGGGAAAGGGAGCGGGGCACATCCTTTTAGAGGAAGGACAAGGGTTCTCTGAGGAGGGAAAACAAAAGATGACAGTGGTGGCTGTAACCCCACCATGAACCAGGGACCTCCTGGCCACGCTCGGAGACCTAACCTCCCCGGACTTCCCATTACCTCTCCATGACACTTCACTAACACTCACACAATGGCCAACTGAGCAGTTTAAGTAAAGATATTTTAACCTGAACTAAACATTGTCTCCAGACAATAGGATGCAAAGCAACATCTGGTACCACACATAAACAATGCTGTGCAACAGCATATGCTCGACGTCTGGAAGTTTATGTCAACGCGAAGCAGTCGAGGAGGCTGTCGCTGCTCGGCATGAAATCTTCATAAATGGCTGTTTACGGCACTTACGAGGCGAGCATCTAGGACCCTTCCTCCCAGGGCATCCTCTTCAGCTTGAGATTGCCCGGCAAGACACCTTCGGACCCCACCAGTGCCCCCTCCCTCCAGCCTTTGGAGCAAACCACCAGCGAGAAGTGCCACGGGGAGAGCCCGTGAGCCGGCCTAGGTACAGAGCCACGCTACCCCTTCCCGCTGCAGCTCCCGCGGGCGCGGGGCGGCTGCCTGCGCCGGTAAAAGCGGCCGGCGCTGAATGGCCAACTTCATGGAAGCGCTTCTTTAAAGTGGAGGCTCTAGGCTAATGAAACAACGGGAGGTGACTATTGCAAACAGCTGTTCCTCATACATATTTCATTATACAATCAGATAATGCGTCTTACCACCTTCTCAATTATTCACAGATAAACATTTTCAAGACGTTTTGACATCTGTCTTAGGGCCTGCTATTAATTTAGTAATCACTGCGGTTAAAAATGTATGGGGACTGCACCTCGCAAAACCTCTGATTTCACTTACGAGGACAGCTTCCGTAACAGCTAGCCCTAAGCAGCACATCAGGTCAAAGAAAGCCCCCGCGATGTGGGGGGAGCACAACGTCCTCTTCCTTTAGCCCCTGGGGGGGCACGGGGTGGCACCTTTCCTCCCAAGACAGCCACAAAACCTCCCAGAAAAGTCGCGTCCGTTCCTTCCGTCCGGCTTTTGGCACGAGCGCTCCCGTTCCTCTCCGCAGGCAAAGGGCGCTCACCGTTGCCTCAGGCCGCCCCGGAGGAGGACAGCTGCCTGGCCGGTGCTGCCGGCCGCCTGCTACCCCCGCATCCAGCCCCGGCACCCGCTTGCCCCCCTCCGCAGAGTCCCCTCCGTCGCCTGGGATGTCGGTGCCCTCCCGGCCGGGGCCAGCGGGGTGCCGGGGGCCGTCCCGATGGCTTAGCTCCCCGCGAGAATAAAACCCGAGGGTCCCCGGCCGGGTAGCGAGAAGCCCTTGTCCCTCCTGAGCATCAGGAAACTTGGGACAGAAAGTTTGTTTCGTTGCTGCTTGGGTTGGCTGTAAACCAGCAAAGATTGAGGGAGTCGCAGGGTCTTAAAACTGCGTCTTTTGTGTCTTTTCCTTGGCAATAATCCCTTCTCTTAAAAAAGGACCACACCACCCCTCCAGAAACACAGACGCACACCTATCAGATGTTACAGATGAGCATTAAAGAGCGAGTTAAATAAGCGAAGGGGAGAATCAAACCTCGACAACTCTTTCAGACACTTTATTGATTAAACCGTTCAGCACCTCTCTCCTCCCTCCCCTTCCCCAGGGGGTTCAGCAGCTCTCCTCCCTTTCCCTTCTAACCACAAAATTCACACGCAAGCCCCCTTTGCGACTCCCTGCAACTCCGGGTAAGTGGATGTAAACGCGTGCATATTTGCAACCTGTCCTGCCCCAGAAGATTTGGTTTCTAAAGCTCATTTCTAGTTCTGCTGTCTCGCCAGTGACCTGGGGCTTCTAATTTGCCACAAGCGCAGGACCCACTCGTGAGCCTGCAAACCGATGGAGAAGGAGTACTTTCGGCATGGCCCCGCTCCTCTCCCCATACTGGGGGGGCTTCTCCGACCCCATGCCACCCTTCACACACAACCCCACGCCGCTGGGGTCTCACCCGGGGCCGGGGGGGAAGCCATCAGGTACCAAAGCGCTGACAGGATCCTCTCGGCAAGTGCTCGGGAGCTGGCGTGTTTGCCCTACAGCTTCAAATGGAGACCCGGTCCTGAATGTCATTTTAGTCGCACCAGCTCCCCCCCGCCAAGAACAGTGCCGACACCAGGGAGGGCTGGGGAGTGTAAAAGGCTTTCCGCCCTGCAGGTGGCAGAGGGAGGATTTGGGGTCAGAGGAAGAGGGGATGCTCTGTGAAACTGAAACAAGAATTCTCAGTCCTTCCTCAAAATATTACCCACAGCTGAAAACCTGGCCTTCACTTGAACAGCAAGAGGGTTAGGGTCTCTGGTTCTGATCTACGTGGAAGCCACCGTTTATAAAGCCAGAAATAGGTGAAACCGGGCTGTGAAGGCGTGGAGGGGAGGCCAGACCCTTCCACCTTAGCAGCATTCAACGTGTTTGAAAGCAAAGTGTCAGAAGCCCTAGAATAAACCCAGCGCTGGAAGCTTTCTTCTAGCCTCTCTTGAATGGGTCCTGCACTCTCTCAGAGCTTCTCTGTGCCTACTTGGCCCTTGACTTCAGTTCTCTGAGGTCCCTGTGTAGTTTCACCACTGTTCTTGCTCCAGCAGTCCCCACAGAACCGTCTTGCTCCCCGTGTATCCCTCCCCACCCCCCTCTCCAAGACGTCCTTCGCCCTATTGATCAGTGCTATAGCCAAACAGGGCGAAAAGATGAGAATCGCATTCGACAGATGCTGCTCACTCGTGAATAACAGGTTCAGCACATACAGTATCTCTCACCATTATCCCGTAAGTTAATATTGAGTAGCAATAGCTGTCTAAATATCAAAATCTATTTACAGGGGATGCAGAGCCATGACCTCTCCATCTGACCTTCAGGAACTGCAGGCTGGAAAACAGGGCACATGGGGAGAGGAAAAAAAAGAGAGAGGAAAAGCCCAGGATTACAATGGAGGTTTGTGCGTGGCAGAGCCGGGCTGGGCTGCCTTTGTTCCGAAATCCTAAGGAGGACTTGAACCTTTACGACGGTCACGGCCCTGCGGCCCCAGGGAGGAGAGGCTGCGTCCCTGCCGCGATGCCTCGTCCGCTTGGGCCCATCTGCAAAAGTTTGTGACGCTTTTCATTTCTTTTGTCTACAAAAGAAAAAAGATGGGGAAAGAAAAACAGGCGCCGTTGACTAAGCAGCAGGTCTCGGTGAGAGCTGGAGAAGCAGAGAGCACAGCAGAGTGCAGACCCCCAGCTTGGAAGTCCTTTGGCACAGGGGAGATGGAGGGGTATTTTCTTATTTTGCTTCTCGCAGCTTTCCCAGCACGAACGAGAGGTACACGGGGGAAAGGGAGCTTGGGGAGCTTGAGGAGCCTTCCCTTCCCGGCCAGCAGCAGGATGGGAGAAGTTGGGCGGTCCTGGGAGCTGCCCGTAGTTCTGGAGACACCGGCAAGGCGAGGGGGAGGCCCTGGACCACGGCTTCCCGGGGATTGCCCCCAGCACATCCCCTTCCCCGCCGGGCGGGGTGGAAGAGGATGCTCTGCAGGGTCCCAGAGCTGGGATCAATGTTACAAAGCGCATCCCCTTGGGGGGGAGTGGAACCGAGAAGCGCGGGGAAGAATCCCAAAGTACTTTTTGTTTTAATGGAGCCGTCGAGAGCTGCTATAGTCTGAACTCGCAACTGCGTAAAACTAGACCAACTGCGAAACCGCCCTCCCCCGCCGCAGCCCCCGGCATTAATATGGCGCCTGCGAACCAAAGGAGCGCTTTCCTCGATGTTTAGCAGTCGAAATGTGCTCTCTGAAGGTCACACCAGGCGACGCGTCTGCTGGCTGCCACACAGGGCCGGGCAATGGGCAGCTCCGCGCCGGGAACAGCTCCCGCAGCCCCCGGCACAGCCCCGGAGCCCCCGCCCCAGCCGCCATCCCGCCGGCGACAACAGAGCGGCCAGGAGCACGGGCCGGGCTCCCACAGCCAGATGTGTTGGCTCGGCTTCGCGCGCACGCACGCACACACACACACACACACACCCTTTATCTTTCCCTGTGTATAAGTGAACTGCCCCCAACTTCCCTTCCTATCTTTATATATATATTTACATGTATATCTATAAAAGCCCACCAAACCCCAGCAACGAGTGCTCCAAGGAAGTAATTCCTTGTGTCTGAAAATTAAAGGGTTCCCATCTCCTGTGACCCTGTTAAGAGACGGGAGCACTGCTCGCAGGTACTTTAAAGCCCCAGTCTCAGTTGGGCTGGAGGTCGGAGCTCCTGTTCTTCCGAAAGAGAAGTGCAGTTCGGGAGGCAAACTCTGTCCCCAGGGCCGTGCGCTTGTCTCCCTTTCCTCCGGCTAAGTGCACCTATCAAGGGAAAAGAGAGACCAAGGGCTTCTAACCGCTCTGCTTAAAGTTTCTCTGCTTTCTCCCACCGGGGGCGAAGGAAGGAACAAGCTTCTCTGGCTGCCCGAATAAAATGAGAAAGGTGATTAAAAAATAATAAATAAATAAATAATAAGAATACAAAAAATACTTAGCAGTTTGCGCCCCACTTGAGGAAAGCACCTGGGAAAAAAAAAATCTCCCCAAACTCGACCCAACACACTTGATAATAATCTCCTTTTAAATCTTGGGTCTTGCTACTACCTCAAGCTCTGTGATATTGCATTCCAAAGAAAATAGACTGGGTATTAGAAGAGGAATCTCCTCTTCCTAATGAATATTTACCCTGAGGTCATTACATCCGTAATGGTCCTCGCTTAACTTACCTTGCTCCCCTCTTTCACTGCTAGAGACTGGGATTTCAATCACAATGCCCTCTATTTTAAAGTGCCGTGTACCATTTAATGGCCGGGTGCGGGCAAGGTTAGAATATTCCTGACTCCATGCAACATATAAGATGGATACATTTAAGACTTTTAACTTTCTGTTGCAATGACACGCTGTATTTTTATGAGATCCCTATTATGCAGACAGAAGCATTGTGCTGTAGCTGCCTCACAGTTGCCGGATCGTTTCTATCAGATGAAAGATTTTGAATAGTTTTCTTTCAACAATGCATCCTTTTGGTCTTGATACAAAGAACGTAGGCATGGTATAAACTTAAACAGCTCTGTCACAGAGCAAGATTAAATAGAGTATATATCGAATCCTGTCTGCAGTATAAAACGCACAGGGAACAGAACGGAGCTCCTTCCGCCGCTGAGGGAGCCCTTTAAGGTCTGATGTCCTGGGAGCATCTCCCGGATTTCCCTTATCTGTGATACTCGCTAAGCTGTTAAAAATCTTTACAGACGGACCTTAAAATCGGCTGTTTCTCACGAAAAGACCGACTTTGATAAGGGAGTCTTTTAACAAAATCTACTGCTGCCGCTCCGGTGAAGGGGCAGATGATGCTTTCTGCGTCCAGTGACCCACCAACCGAACGCGGTGTGCCGGGGCAGCCTGGCCATCTTCTCCGCCTGTTCCCAGCCAGGCTGCTTTCCCCTTTCCCCAAGAGGGGCCCCGTTTACCACATCTCCTGGTGTTCCCCCCCGGGCCGGGCGGGGGGTTCAGGGGAGGCTCTGTGCCCGAAGCACCCCCCCGCGCTTACTGAAGCGACTTGACCAAAGTGCACGTGCTGAGCCCAACTTTCCGCTCCCCCTCTGCCCAGCTTTGTGCTCTCCCTGATTGAGTCCCCATATTAAGCTCGAGATCCTTTCTAAGCAACTGCTAAGAAGTCAAGAGCATCCTTGCTTGCTTTCTCTCCGTGGCCTTTCATGCCCTCAATTTGTTATTCTACTGACACTTTTCTTAAAGTTAGCGCCCAGCACTGAAACATTAGCAACAAAAGCCCCAGCAAATCTCTCCCTCCTCACCGCTAAATCCTCTAATGGGTCAGTGCGTGTCGAATTTTTATTTGATTTCCAATAATCTCCAGCACTTCAATATTAAACCTACCTCAGCCCAGCGCCTCACCTATGGGATATTTTGCAGCTTCGCTTTGGAAAGTGGAGACGCTCAGATTTCCTTCCACGTGCACCCACTAATTTATAAATGAGTGTATACAGCTGTCTTCGTGTATATCTATGCCTCTATATCTGCAGTAACGCTTTAATTTTGTGTCAAAATAACATATCCTGTCACTCCAAGCCAAAAGTATATTTATCAAATGAAATAGTGCCTCAAACTGCATCTTCTTTATCAAACCTTCATTCCTGGTTTACCCGATTGTTACATATCTTTTCATTTCTTTTCCTATTTTAAAATATGTATTAGAGTAATTGTTACTTGGAGGTCTTTTATGTTTCTATAGCTCCTTTGATTCATATCTTTTCCTTCTTTTTAATCTTGTTACGCGAAATTATATACACATTTCTCAGGAAATCCAAGGAGCATAACTTTATTAAATAAAAACCTCCTAATTCCGGAGTTCTGCAGCAAACCAGGGTTGGTTTGTGGTTTTTTAAGTACACGTTCCTAACCCATGTTTTTTGAATTAAGATCCCTAAATCTTCTTCACTTCATTACACTGATTTTGTGAAATGATTCGTCAGCTCTCTGATTTAAATAAGTTTTAGTGTGACCCAAGAATGAACATTATCCTCTAACCTGAGGTCAAGTGAAGGGTGATTTACATGACAAAGAATAATGCCCATTTTGTCCAATATGAAACAACTTCACCTTCGGCATCATTAAGAAGAATTTAGCACTTTCAGGGCTTTGGGGGTTGGGGGGTGGTAAATAGTTGGCTATGTATAGCGCAATTTCCCTTTTATAATTCACAATACAAAGGCCAGCTTCTTGTGCTCTTGAATTTCGGCATTATTTTTATAGCCTTAAGTAGAGCGAATTTGCACCTGCTGGTATTTAAACTTTAACATATTAGCTGCGGAGGACTTATCAGAGCAGCGCACTGCCTCGAAACAAATTAGCTATCTTCATTAAAGTAAGGGAAGGAGGGGGTGAGTGGGGGAGATGTGACCGTTTAAGACGTTGTCCCGGATCTCCCCGATCTCTGCAGGTTCCGAGTGGATTATTTGGGGTCCTTGCAGCAGCAGAATTACCGCTTTGCTCTCCCTGCCCCCAACACACACACGCTCGCTTCCAAATTTCTGCTTCTCTCCGGGCACTTTAACCCTCTCGACACCTTCCCCCCCACACCTCTCCTGGAGCGGTACCCTGCGGGAGGGTACGAGGTGACAGGGGTTCCTCGGTTGCGCTGCGGGGCTCAGCCCCGGCTGCCCCCGCTTCCTGCCGCACCTCCCCAAAAATTAGGTTGTGCTCCTGCTGGCTCCTTCTCCCTCTTTTATGGCCATTTTTGGCTGAGCTCTCTCCTTCCCCTCCTCTCTGCCTCACTCACACGCACACTACAAGAGCCCAAGAGGAAGTGATCTTAATCTAAATATCAGACTTACCAGCCGGAGGATCCTGCCTTGAAAAACTTCTGCTCTGCCTGGTCTCAGAGTTAAAGATTCGACAGCCATCCCCCATGAGGAGCTTGGGGCTGGGGAGAGGGGCTGCAGCCGGACGGCCGCGGGCGGGGAGCGCAGCTCCCTGCTCTGCCCCGAGGGGCGCCGGGCACCGAGACGCCCTTCCCCGCCAGCAGCTCCGGCGCTCCCGGGATTGGGGCGCACCGGGCACCGGCCCCAGGGTTGCTCCCGCGGACACGGGCGTGCTCACCTAGACGTGCCTTTGGGGGGGAGTCCGCGGCGGAAGGGGGGCCCGGTGCAGTGCCCGGCTCTGCCCTGCCGCCCGCTCCTTTAGGGTGGGGGTGAGAAGGGGAGTACCGTGTGCTTGTTCACAGCTACACCGGGAAAGTGGGAGCATTTCGTGTTTACAACCGGCTCCTGCTTGTAATGGTGAGATGCAGTTCAAGCAGCGCTCCTGTGTGTCGCGGGCTCTTAACTGGAGCTTTGCTCAGTCATTGAGAGCAATAGAAAGTATATGGAAATCAATATATAGACAGTGTGGAGGGCAGATAATGGATTCGAGTCAGTGAGTGTTATAATCTGCATTATGGGCTTCCTATTGTTTAGACAGAGCACAAATTTCCAAAGGGTGAAGCGCTGGTTTTGGTGGGGTTTTTTTGGTTCCCCCCCCTTCTTCTTTTTGGAGGGCTTTTTGTGTATAGGGGGAGGGGGAGTGTTAAATCCTCCTGCCACAATTATCAGAGTACACCCCCCTTCCCTCCCGCCCCATCTGATTTTAAAGGTAGTGCTTTCACGGCGAAGCTAATGACTTTCATTTAATTGAACATGCCCTGATGTAGCGGATTGTTCTCGCAGCCCTGCGCCTTTGTTGCTTTTGGGGGGGAAATAAAGCTAATCAAACCTTTTGTCACGGCCAAATTCTCCCTCAGGGTCTCCCAAACATTTGTTTGAATAATTCACCTCAAGAATTGAAAATACTAATTGATTTTAAAATGCGAGCCCAGAGGGACGGGGAGGTGGGGGGCTGGGGGGACTGGGTATTAGAGGCGAAGAGCAAGCATCTACCTGCCAGAGGCGAAGCCTCCGCGGTCGCTGCCCGAGCAGGGGCTGGGCCTCCCCCCCCAGCCTGGGCCGCCCGCCCGCCCGCCCGCCCGCTCCATCCCCTCCCTCGGCCTCTCGTTCCCCTCCCCGCCGCCAAACTTCGCCCGGTCACCTCGGTGTCGGCCGCTCCGCTGAAGTGCCGGTGGTGGCAGGGGTGGGCTCCGCAGGGCGGGGAGGGGATCCCGGTCCGGGCGCCTCGGCCCCATTCAGGGAAGAATTTTGATGCGATTCATTAGAAGTAACGAGTTGACATAAGGTAAATCTACATCGAGGGGGCCTTTCTTTGAGTGCATGGGGAAGCTTCATTAACCATCGCTAACAAGGCGTGCAAATGCTCTGATTGGGCAGCTTTCTTGTAACGCCAGGGCCTTAGCAGGATGCCCACCTAATGAGGGTCACTACAAGAGACTGATAAAATATTCAAATTTTCCGTCGCACCAGGAACTTTGTGCTAAAGGAGAAAGTTGAGGCAACTGTGCGCTTGTTTACCTTGGGAAGGCACACTCGGGGGAGAAGGCATCTAGCTCTGACATCTCCATCTCCCAGAGCAGCCCCGACCTGGATGCTCACTGCTTTTTGGACGTTTATTTATTAAATTAGTTCCCCCCCCCCCCGCCTTCCCTCGTTTTCCCCCGGTCTAATTATGTTTTCCCGTGTTTAATACGCTGATAAATAACTTGTCTGCGAGGTTCCAAGCTTTTCTTTTCCTTTTCTTTTTTTTCCTTGCAGAAGAATTATTAAAATCAGCCTGATGGCTTTAATGATACGTCAATCATTTCAAAGTTGCTGCTTGTTGCTAATGTGTCAGCCTCTGTACACATCACCGCTACTTTCCTCGCTGCCGCGTTTAAAGGCTGTCCCCTCCTCTCCCTCCCCTACCCCCCCCCCCCCGCAATTTGTTTCTCCAAGTTTTCATTGCTAGGTTACGATTTCTAATTAGAGCTAAGTATTTCACTTAATATTTAATTTAGACGCCCAGCACATATATCATACCTAGATCAGTCAATCAAGTGTCCCTTGTTGATAATGCTACATCATTAAGAGTTGTGTTTAATTCAGGAGCAAGCGACTGCACGGCTGCTGCTGGTGCTGCTCTGCAGCTGCAAAGCAGGTAACTTTGTGCTGGCGGGAGCTGCCAGCAGATCCAAAGGGATGAGGTGAAGCAGCAGAGCCCGGCGGGAAAGTTTGCTGCTTACCAAGGCGGCACCTCGCCGCGGAGGCGAGCTGCAGCGCCTTTCCCCCTCCTCTTTCTCTCTCTCTCAAAAATAAAAGGGTATCTCACGTTTTCCTCCCCCAGCCTCTGTGTTTAAGCAAAATAAAATGGGGCGGGGGTAACCCCAAAAGTTTAGCTTGGAAGCTGGAGCACTGTTTTGGACCAGGAATGAAATATCTCTCCCTCGGCTTCTTAAGCCAATCCGTTAAAAAAACCCAAATATCACTTGCCCACTTGTTTCTGAGCATACATAGCATCTCCAGAGCTATATTACAGGAGCCGGATGGGCCACGTCTTACCCATCAAATGCGCCTTCACTTATGTTGGTAAATCGTGACTAAAGAGAGAAGGAGAAGAAAGAGAGAGGAAGAGGGAAGGAAGGAGGAGGATCGATGTGCTCGTAAAGACAGCATCAGTGCAAAATTGTCAGTGCTTGCCACTGAAGACTGACAAAATATCAGTTAAATCGCAGTAACAATAATAATAATAATAATAATAATAATAATAATAATAAAAAGCCGAACAAGAGCACCGCAATGGGTTCTCCTTTACCTGCCCCGGGCTCTCCCTCTCTCCCCCCGCACCTTCCCCCTCGCCGCGGCCGCGGTGCCGCATTTTCCGCTTGCCAGTACCGCACCCGCTACTCGCCAGCCCCGTCCGCAACCCTGCCTCCCCCATCCAAAAAAATAACCAGCCCTTGCAAGCGTCGACGGAGTCTCTCCCGAGTCAGGATTAAGGGGCACTAACTGGGCGGCAGAAAATCGCAGCCTCCTGGGAGCGACCATCAAAACAAGCACTGAAATAAAAGAGCTTCCCTCTCCGCTTCCCGTCCTCTCCCCGGAAAAGTCCTCCAGGTTGGCAGCCCGACACACACACACACAAACACACACACACACACACAACTTCGCAGGGCTCCCTCCGGAAGAGCGCGCAGGCTTGTCCTGGTTAATTTAGGGGGAGGTTTTGGGGGAGGAGGGGAGCTGCTCCCCTGCCCTGCAGAGCCACATGTCATTCTAGCAGCTGAAACAATGAATCGTGTGGGATCAAGTAAGATTGACTGGAAACGGACGGCAGGTTCCCCAGCCCGGAGAAGACGGCCATGGGCAGCGATGGGGGGACCCCGCCTCTCACCGCCCCGCACCCCAGCCGCGGCCCCAGCGCGGGTGCGGAAGGGCTGAAGAAGGAGGGGGAGGCCGGTGCAGCGCACCCCGAGGGCTCCCCCGCGGGACCTCCGCCTGCCGTGACAAACTTACAGGATCCGGAAAGGATTTTCCCAGTGGCGAGGGCAGCCTCTGCCCGGGCCCGGGCGCCGCCGGGGCTCCCGCTCCCGCCGCCGCGCCCGGCTCCGCTCCCCGCTGCGCGCGCCTCTCCGCGCTGCCCCACGCGCCGCTCCGCGCCGCGGCGCGCTGCTGGCGGCTGCGCCCGCCCGGCTGCTACGGCTGGGAGCCCGGCGGGTCCGGGCTCGGCATTAGCCGATCCCATTGACAGTTTGCAGCCAGCAGCTGCAGTCATTAAAAGCCATTTACACCCTGGCCTCCCCGCACAAAGCGGAGCGCCTGCAATTATCTGCCTGCACATTGCAGGACACGGCAGTGTGTCCCTAACAGGCTTAGGGGAGCGCCGAAGCCCGACCCGCTCCCCGAGGTCTGGTGAACGACCCCTGCGGCTCGGTGACCCGCGGGAACCGGCGCAGGCGTTTTCGAATGGTGGCTCCGTCCGTCCGAGAGGTTCTGGCAGCAGAGCTGCGATGCTGGGTGTCCGCGGATGGGAGAGAGGGCTCCAGCCTGGTGTGAGCTGATAGGCACCTCAGGGCTTTGGGGCTGTTTGTCTCGAACGCACAGACACACGCACACAAGAGGTGGCGTGGGTTGAAATGCCCTACAGAGGGGTATTTTGGAATAAATATTTTAATCAGTTGCTATATGTTTCATACGTCTGGGAGGAAAGAGAGAAGGAAAGAGAGAAAGAGAGAAAGAGAGGGAGAGAAAGAGAGGGAGAAAGAAAGAGAGAAAGAGAGAAAGAAAGAAAGAGAGAAAGAAAGAGAGAAAGAAAGAAAGAAAGAAAGAGAGGATGAGAAATAATATTGAATCTTTAAAACGTTCATCTGAAATCCTAATAGAGGGGTGCAACCTATAGGCGAACGACCAGTGTATGATCGTTTGGGAGATTAAATAAAAAGGGGGGGGGTGTGTGAGAGAGATTTTATTCTGGAAATACATTTTAAGATAGTTTAATTTGCAGCTTGAAGAAAAATGGAATCAAATATTAAGAAACTCCCGCAGGAATTCCCCCCACCCTTCCTCTCTGTAATCCTTTACATAAAAGGAAAGGATTACAAAGAAAAAGATTTTGTGTGTGTGTGTATTAAAATCTTTGGCTAAACATATTGTTGTCCAATTAATACCTCCAAGTCGATTTGTAGAGGGGCTGAGAAGTCTCTTTCCCTCCTTAGCTGTACAGCTGGAAATATGAACCAGGGAGGGAGGGAGAGAAAAAAGAAGTTTTCCGCACGTCTGTTCACAGAAGTGTTTAAGCAGATCACTAAAAATTAAGAGGGCGAGTTATTTCCATTTGGGCCGTGAAGCCCCGTAGCACACCGATGACAGTTTAGTGGAAATCAGATGAATGTATAATACAGCGGGCTTCTTCCAGTCCAGCAGCTCTTCCAACTGGACCTATTCATCTGCCACTTGGAATTATTTCACGAGGAGTGCGCTGTGAAAGGATCACAACCGGTTTGGAGCCCAGCTAAAGAACTTCTACCACCCATAGCAGTATTATTATTATCCTTCGGATAGGGCAAGTCACGCTATGTTTTCACATTTTAATTGTAATATCTCTCTTCCCCCCCCCCCTTCCCTCCATTGATGTCTGAAAGTAGTTTGGGCTCCAAGCCTCACCCCTCGATCTCCATCGGAATGCAGAAAAGATCTTTAAAAAAGTTTTGAATTCCTCAATGATTTTTCTTCTAGAAAGGCGGCTTAGGATAATTATTTCAGCTTTATTGAGGGCAGATTAGTTGAAGTCTGGATGCTGCGTTTCAATACTCGTTGTACATGCCTTTACAATGTCGGTATTGTTTGCTACTGTGTGTGAACCTATTCAAAATATACACTTTTTAACACCAAGCAAAGTCCTGTCTAAATATACACAGTAAGTCTGGAAAGATGTCCATGACCCGTACAAATCTCTGTAAATCACACTTCCATAGCTACAGAAACTAAACAAAAGAGTTACCAGCTCAAGATGCTGATTAAATCTTCTTAAAAGCAACATACCTAATAATAAATATAGTTGCATGGTAGCAAGGTCTGGCGACTTAGCCAGGTCTTACTAAGGGATGGGCTCAAACCACGACGGGGATTTTCCTTGCTCCTAATAATTTAAAAAATAATAATAAAAAATAAAATAAAAAGAAAGAAAGAAAATTAGTCTGGGTTCAAACCCGCTTTTGCTCGCCTCCCTTTCCTCTTCCCCGCACAGAAGCCCTTGAGTTTGAGGCAGAAATCGCGGAGAAGAGGAGAGGTGCGGTGGCGAGTTTGGGCGAGGACTAGTCTCGCCAGGTCGCTGGGCTGGAGGGAAAGGAAAGGGCGAGAGGAGGTGAAGCGGGCGGGAGGGGGAAGCCAGACTGGAAGAAAAACAAAGTGGAGAGAGGGAAGGGAGAGGAGAGGGAAAAGGAAGGCGAGAAGGAGCGTGAGGGAGGGGGGGGCAAGGAGCGGAACGGGGGAGGCAGCGAGCGGGGCTCCGGAGCTGGTCCGGGCTGGGCTCCCTGCGCCTGTCTCGGTGAAGCAGCCGCGGAACTCCGCGGGGAGCGGATCTCTCCTTGCGCGGAGAGGGGCAGAAAGCGGGAGTTGGGAGGAGAGTAGAGGGACTCATCGAGGAAGCAGGGCTGAAGGCAGGCTATACTGTATGTGCCTGCTTCTGGGAGGGTCACCGGCGTGAGGATGGGTCTAATGATCTCATCTTTCTTTTCTTCCCCAGCACTATTAGTGCTCAGATAGGCAGAATGAAGTGAAACTACGTGCAAATCATGTGTAAATTGTCTCAGTTAGGAGCCCTTTATCCGAACGTGTATCCCAGCCTGGCCCATTTACTTTTCCCCCATATCTCCTTTAGCTTTAACGAGGCTCGTTAAGATCACAATAATATTCCACCCTCTAATTGCTCATCCCATTCAACAAATATGTGCACACTGCTTTTCGCATTATTTGATCCCTTATTTAGGAGGGGTGTGGAGAAGGAGGGGGGAGAGACAGGGAGAAGGGGAAGTGCTGAGATTAGGAGTTGCAAAGATTAAGGAGGAAAAAAAGAAAAAAAAAGAAAGAAAAAGCGAAAAAGAAAAAACAAACCAGGCTTTTCCACCAACCGCCCCGCTTCCCTCCCCCCCCGTGCATTTGGGCGAAGTGGTAAAAACCTCCCTTACGTACTCCGTAATGATTGGCAGGGCTGACAGTGATTGGCAGGGGCTGCCATGGCAACGCCACAACGACACTCAGAAGACCAATAGAAAAGCGAAACAAAATGTTTCAGCGCTGCACTCACTGTGGATTTAGGGGAGATATTATGAGGCTGTTGTCATTAGGGCGATTGCTGTTGAATCACTGAATCCTGACTCGGCGGCGGCGCGGGGCCGGGTGCGTGTGAGTGCGCGTGTGTGTGCGTGTGTGTGCGCGCGTGAGCGAGCGCGTGTGCGTGCGAGTGAGTGTGAGCGCGTGTGAGTGTGTGTGTGTGTGTGCGTGTGTGCGAGCCCCCGTGCCTCTATGTGGCTGTGTGTGCGTGTGCGGGTGTGGATGCGTGCGCGGTGCGTGTGCCCTTTCCTCCCTTCTTCCTCCCTTTCTTTCTTTTCTCCTTGATTCGTCTCCCCCTCTCCCCGGTCATCCCATGGTGTTCAGGTCCCCGCTAGAGCTTTATCCCACCCATTTCTTCTTGCCAAACTTCGCCGCCGACCCGCACCACCGCTCCCTCCTTCTCGCCAGCGGCGGCGGCGGCAGCGGCAGCGGCTCGGGCTGCAGCCCCGGTGCCGGCGGCGGTGGAGGCGGCAGCTCCCGGGCACCCCAAGAAGAGTTGTCAATGTTTCAGCTGCCCACACTCAACTTCTCCCCGGAGCAAGTGGCCAGCGTCTGCGAGACGCTGGAGGAGACTGGAGACATAGAAAGGCTGGGGAGGTTCCTCTGGTCGCTGCCGGTTGCGCCGGGGGCATGCGAGGCCATCAACAAGCACGAGTCCATCCTCCGAGCCCGGGCGGTGGTGGCCTTCCACACGGGCAACTTCCGAGACCTCTACCACATCCTGGAGAACCACAAATTCACCAAGGAATCCCACGGCAAGTTGCAGGCCATGTGGCTCGAAGCGCACTACCAGGAGGCCGAGAAGCTAAGGGGTCGCCCGCTGGGGCCGGTTGATAAATACAGGGTGAGGAAGAAGTTTCCGCTGCCCAGGACCATTTGGGATGGCGAGCAGAAGACGCACTGCTTCAAGGAGAGGACTCGCAGCCTCCTGAGGGAGTGGTACCTGCAGGACCCTTACCCCAACCCCAGCAAGAAAAGGGAACTGGCTCAGGCCACGGGGCTCACCCCCACGCAAGTAGGCAACTGGTTCAAAAACCGAAGGCAGAGAGACAGAGCGGCGGCGGCTAAAAACAGGTCAGTGTGCTGCGGAGCCCCGCTCCGGGCTCGGGGCGCGGCGGGCGGCGGGGCACCGCGGACGGCAGCGGACGGCAGCGCGCCTCTGCCTCTCCTTCCTGCTCCTCCTCCTCTCCATCCCTGCCGCCGGGAAAAAGCTGTCCCCGCGCCGGGCTGGCAGGTCTCCTCCCGGGAGCCGCCAGGATGCAAAGGAGGCAGGCACAGCTCAAAGTTGCCTGACGCGCCCCGAACCCTGCCCGGGCTCCCCACAGTCTTCTGGGGTGCGGGCAGGGCTGGAGCTCACCCGCGGGCGTGGGCAGCTCGGGGTGTGTGTGCGGGGAGCAGCGGCTGCGGCGGGGCACCGCCCGGCCTTCCATCCCCGCTTCCCTCCGTCCCTCCCTCCCCGCAGCGGCTGCCAGCCCCGGTGCTACTCTCGGCTGGCCGGGACCGGCGCCTGGCCTTGCTCTGGCGCGGTTCAGGCGCCGAAGGGCCGCGGCGAGAGGCGCAGGTCAGAGCGGGTCCTTGCAGAGAGGGCGGCTCCGCTCCAATTGTCCCCGCTCCTCCGCCTGTGCAGCGGGACCAGCACCCGCAGAACCCGGAGCCTTTTGGCTTAGTGAGAAAAGGGGGGAAAAATGCCCTGGGGAGATCGGAAAACCTCTATTTTTCCCATCCCCATTTCTCTGTTTAAACCACATGGCGACCTGGCCCTCTGGTCCTGTGCTTCCTGTGCATTTACATTGCCTTTATATGCGTGCCTCTCCGCGTCTTTTATTTTTTAGCTTTTAATATTCATTTTGCCATGATACAAACGGCAGACCCTTCTTTCTTTCTTTCATTTTATTTTTTATCTGTAAAAGTTATTTTGCAAATGAAAATGGACCCTTAATCCAGCTTGACAAGGTTTTATTTCCATTTAAGTTTGGCTAACATTGTAAGCGCGTAAACAAAACTTCTTGTTCTTGTAAATGCTGTGTCTTAAATTCCTCGTAATTATAGCACTGGTGCTATTTATTTTAGGTTCTGTAGGAGAAATGCAACCTGAAAGTGCCTCGCCATTTAATTTCCATTAAATGGAAAACAGATCAGCTTAGGACTGTAAATAAACAGAAGTTGCCTACGGATGCTTTTGTTGACTCAACGCTGTTGACAGCAGATGAATGCACAGGGAATTGTAAATGGAGGAAAAATGAAAGAGGCTGAAATTAGACAACTTAAAATAGTGCGAAATGTAGAATAAAATGGCTACATTTTTTCTGATCTTTGCGGGCAGTCAATCAGAAAATACCCCGGTGAGAAGCACTTGGGGGAAGAGTGTGTTTTGATTCATCCTGGCAGTGCTAGGCACAGGAGGCTGTGGCTGGGTGCTCAGCCCATGACTTTTAGCTCTTACCCTAGAATCGGACTTCCTTTGGGTTTCGAGCGGGAATAAACGGGCTCAGGGGGATATCCTCAACACGTTAGAAAACCTAGAATTATATATTGCCTCTAAAAAAAATTAAATGTTCAATAACAATGTACCCTGAAGTGCTGAGTGTGAAAGGACCAGCACTTTAGAGCTAATTCGTGATTTGAGATGGAAAAAAAAGGACTTAAATTTCGACCGGAGCAAACCGCTGTGTTCCACCATCGCCCTTTCTTATTGTGTTTCATTCCCAGCACTGCGTCCCTGGGACAGGACCGTCCTCAGTCCTGCCGCCGACCCCAGGGTATTTATCAGTGCACTGGAGAATATGCAGTTAGATATTCGCCAGAGCGCAGGATGAGGCTCCGGTACCTGCTTCCCTGCTACCGACTGGTAGCAATCTTTCTGCGGTGGCCCGGTGGTTGAGGAGCTCCCGGTTTGCTCCGAGGCCCGCGGGATGAACGCCTCTCCGGGAAAGGGAAGGCTCTGCTCGCGTTTTTCAAACCAGGGGCCGGGAACCGCTTCTCCCTGCCCTTCCCGGCCCTGCTCAACCCGCGAACCCTCTCGCCGTGTACGCGCTGGGTGCCCCCCCCCCCCCCTCCTTTGGGGTGGCGGCCGCGGTCCCGGCCCGGCGGCGTGGAGGAGCCCCGGGGTCCGCAGCGGAGCAGACGCTGCCCCCCACGGCTTGGCCCGGCCGCTGCTCCCGGGCTCCGCGGGCCGCTGCGGGAAGGAGACTGGGCCGGCGGTTCCGCTCCGGGCAGGCCCGGGGCTGTTCCCGGGAGGGCGGGCGCGGGGCCGGGCGGGCGCCGCGCTCCCGGCAGCTGCGGCAGACACGGCCGGTGTTTCAGCGGGGCTGTGCTGTTGTTTTGTCTCCCGGCGCGCTGCAGGCTCCAGCACCAGGCGATAGGACAGAGCGGCATGCGGTCGCTGGCAGAGCCCGGCTGCCCGACCCACAGCTCGGCCGAGTCTCCGTCCACGGCTGCCAGCCCGACCACCAGCGTCTCCAGCCTGACAGAAAGAGCCGAAACGGGCACCTCCATCCTCTCGGTAACCTCCAGCGACTCGGAATGTGATGTATGATATCGAAAAACAAACAAACAAACAAAATTCCAAATCCAAACAGCCAAGCACCCTCTCCCCGATCCGAGCAAAACAAACCGAGACAACCCAGGATGAGGACACACACCCGCACGCACGCACACACACAGCCAGGAGGAAAGCAAAGGCCAAACCCGACCCAAACATAATAGCAAACAAACAGACAGGGCTCAGAAAATCCACCACCACCACCGGCAGCCAACACCACCACCAAGAGATGGAGCTAAAACTTCAACAGTCACAAACGCTGGTGCTGCAGCGGGAGGGGGGGGGGGGGCGGGAAAGAATAATTATTATATATAGAAAAAGAAAAAAAAGGCAAAAAAAAAAAGCAAAGCAAAAGTGACAATTGTATTCTTTTTAGGACAAGCACGATTTCTCCTTTGCGCTTTTCCATGGACGCATTTCACCCACTTGCATGATGATGATGATTAAATTTGTATCTGGGAAAAAATATTCTCTATAGTCAAGGAAAAACAAACAGAAACCAGACAAACAAACGCAAACTCCCATCGAATTTGTACAAAAATTAAAAAAAAAAGAAAAAAAATTAAAAAGGAACTCCTTGAAGAGGGAAATAACAAATGTTTATCGCCTTTTTGTTGGTCCTCTTTCTCTCCCCCTCTCCCTTTCTCTCCGTTTGTTATTTTCTTTCTTGTTTTTCTTTTCAAGTCCAAGTGATGGTCCAGCCAAGATGCAATTCTCTGTTATTTTTTTTGTTCAGCAGACAATCATTTTATTCGTAAGCACCTTTTTTTCTACACTTCTGTCACTGCCTGTGTGGGTACTGGTTATAAATGTGGAAAAAGAATAGTTATGACTGTAACAGATTTTTATTTTTATTTCAAAATTTTATATGAATTATGTATATCTTAATGATGCGGTCATTTTCCCAGTTTGTAATATATGTGTAGAAATGCTTGTATATGATATTTGCGCTCCTCTTTCTTTCCTCCTCCCCCCCCCCCCCCCCCCGCTCTGTCTATCTCCCTCCCACCCTTTCTCCTTCTCTCCTTTTTATTTTCCTTGACTCGGTGTTCCTTGCACAAACTTAGCTGTCAAGAGCTGACGTGCTAGGTTTTCAAAAGGGACCTCAGCGATAGAAAAGAAAAAAAAAAAAGAAAAAAAAAGAAAAAGGAAAAAAAAAAAACACCAAAAAAAGGAAAGAAAAGGAAAAAAAAAAAAAAAAAAGCTTAGGGTGCAACTGTAGTTATCTTATGCAAAAGCTATTTTGAGTATTTCATAGCAGCTTTGGGGGGTCTCTTCTTAAACTCCACGTAGGACGCTTCAACTATTGTTTCCTTAACTGCGTGTTTATCTATATGTACAAACTTTCTAAATCAAATACAGTATTCCATTTTCTTATCTACCCAGAGATGTTGGTCTTTTTGTCCGCCACGGAAAAAAAATACGCTGTGGGCCACGCCGGGAGGATTCTGGGGGGACCCTGCGAGGAGGCTACGGGCGGGCGGCAGCGAGGACCCCGGGCTGCTCGGTGCGGGGCGCGGCGTGTCCCTCCCGTCCCTCCGCCACCGCGGGCTCCAGCTCCGTGTGTGTGTGTACGTGTGTCCCCTCGCACCCCCGGTCCTTTTTTTGTGCCCTCTGAGCTAAAAGGCTTCCCCTGGCCGCCCGTCTGCGGGGCCGGGGGGCTCCGGAGAGCGGTTAAGACATTTCGGGATTTGTTTTGTAGCTTTAAAGGAAAACAAAAACATAAACTCCTCGCCTAAGCGGGCTGCAGCTCCTCCCCTCGAATCCGGAGTATATTGTAACGTGCTGAAAGAAGCCTTTATTGCATGACTAACAGTATTTCAGCATCTCTTTCTTTTTCTTTTTTTTTTTTTTTCCTTTTTTCTTTTCCTTTCCATTTTTTTCCCTTAAAGTTTTGCTTTGCCCTGGGCAGGTTATTCAGCCATGAATTAACGAGAGGTAAAATCTAAACTTGTTTTCACTTGAAAATACAATTTTGAAACTTACCAGGGATTTAGGGAGAAACGTGCTTAGAATTTCTTGACCATTTCCAAAGTAATTTCGACTTCCGATCTACCTTTGTGTCGCCCGTGACTTCTCTCCCTCTTCCCTCCTCCCCCTTTTTTTTCGGGGGGGGGGGGGGGAAGAAATCCGAGCTAGGTTTGCTGGAAGCCTTAGGAAGGGCCTGAGCTTCCCTCTGCCGCAAGAGGCTACCTGCGTGTATGGGAGAGCCCCCGAGGGTGTGAGATCTCAGAGCAAGCCACTAATGGGTGATGTGAAGGAATAAACTGATATGCGTTCATCCACTTTTGGTGCCCTTGAGGAAAAGCCGCGCGTGTGCGGGCAGCGAGCGTGGAGGGGATGTGTGTGTATGTGTGTGTGTGCGTGTGTGTCCCAGACTCCCATGACTGGGAAAGGAAAGAGGTTCCGCGCTGGGCCGCCGTGACCTGCGCAGGGGTAGTGGTGGGATTTCTCCTCCGTTTGCCCGCGGGAGCCACCGCGGGTATGGATACGGAGGGACCGAGGCAGCGCCCGCCCCGTCGGGGTTCGCCTCCCCCTTCGCTCCACGAGTGGCTCTGCGGCGGGGCCTCCCCATGGGCAGCGCCACTGCCCCATCCGCAACACAAGTTGGGGGTGAAACCAAATACCTACTGTACGAAACCGGAATGGATGGGAATTGATTGTAGAGGGGAACACTCTCAGAACACGGGGGCTCCCGTGTTATGCAGGGGTGGGAGAAGGGGTAGTGTGGTGGACGTAGCTGTTTTCCCGTCTCCCTTTCTGTGGGTTTAGGAAGGGAGAAATATTACCCGAGAGAGGATGAAAGGCTCCTCAAAGGCCCACGCACGGGTCTCAAGCCTGGACACGGGCTTCTGTGTCTCCCCTGGCAGTGAGGCAGTGGAGAGGCCTTCACCGGGAAAAATCCCGGCCTTTCCCCTCACCCCGGCTTTGGGTAGGAAGATCTGCTATGTCGATACAGGGGTTTTAAGGGCAGGATTCCTGCTCCTCGCTGATAGAAGTGTCGCTTCCACCCTGCTTTATTTTTAACGGAATTTAATACTTAAAAGGATTCAGAGGCGTGAAGTTTGGGATTTCTTTTTTTGTTCTCTCCTTTTCTTCCTTCATTTTCGCGTCTCGAAGCTGCAGCTAGAAGGCGTCAAGCCGGCAGCAATAATCTACCTCAGCTGAGCCTTACACTGATAGGTTTGGATTTTTCTTCCCTCTGATTAAGTCTCCAGAAGATCGCCCCGTCGTGCCGTGGCAGACAGGGGAGGCCAGAGATCACCTTCAGCCTCATCCCACCCGTGCCTGCCCTCAGGCTTCATGCCTCCCAGGCAGAGCCCTTGCTCCTAGGCGATTTATCACCCTCCTCATCCCCGAAAAGTTACCCTTTGGCCGGGGGGGTTTCACCTCCCCACGGAGGCTTTTGTGAGGCAGCCCAGGGAAGGTTTCTGGGGGTTGTGTGTTCCCCCATCCAGGGAGGCACCGGTGTTTGTGTTGTTTCGAGGCGGCTAGGGTGCAGCTAATGATACGCCGTTTCAAAGCAGGGCTCGGTAATGGATAAATGATGTTGTTTCAGGATTTGCATTAAAAACCTGAATGGCTGATTGAGGTGTAAATCTATGAAAAGCTGCGTTTAAGCCTTCTCACCCACTAAGTCCGCCTGCCCCGGGAAGATAGGGCCTATCGAGCCCCGCGAAACCGGAGGGCTGCCCCCTCCCCGCCCCCGGCCGAGCATTATCGACAGCCCCTCGTCAGCATTAGTTTATTATCCATGCCGAGCTCGGCCGTTGATTAAGATGAAATTACTCGGAAGCTGAGGTGCGTTTGATCAATATTTAAGCGCAAGCCGGCGGACAGGAGGCAGATGGCCGGAGCCCAGCAGCACACGGCTCTCATCGCCCTGCTCCCCGGCTTCCATACTCCCCCAGCCCCCCGTCGGAAGTAGGGCCAAGACCAGGAGGTTCCGGAGCGATTTGGAGAGGATGGTCACCCCTACCACAAGAACCCTGGCCGCTCACCCTCTTGCCGAGGGGTTCTACCACTGCTTTACCCCAAAGAGCTCCGGTTTCGCGGCTCCACCACCGGGGTGTGTGCTCCCCTGAGTGGGGGACTGGAGACCTCCGAAGCTATCTTCCTGAGTCCCTCCCTCCTCCTCAGCCTCCTTCCCTCCAGTGCCGCTGCCCGAGGGCCGGCCGAGCCCTTAGCATGGCTGGGGGGCCTTTGTGTGGCTGAAGGGCTGCGGCTGCTGCTGCCCTCCTCGGCCAGGCTTGGAGGCTGCGACCATCCCCTGCTCCCGCTGCCCCAGCAGTGACAACCGCCTTGCCGAGGGACTCGAATCTCCTTGACCGTTGCCCTTAATTTTTAGCATGCCCAGATGAGGTTACTGCCCCAGCTCGAAGTGAAAAGAAACGTGGACGTTGGTGCCCTGGTATTGCTCTGATTTCTTCGGTTAGCTGAGCACAACTTTCTATTCGTGTTTATTCATGCAGCTTCTTATTGAGCTCCACATCGCACTGGCCTGGATTCCTCGTGTAGTGAGAGAACAGACAAACATTGCCTCTTTCTAGAGCACACACACACACGGGTGTGCAGGCTGACACACGCTAGTCCAAAATGCAGAGGGCACTCTGCATCACCGCCCTGCAGAGAGCCCGGTCACACAGAAGTTTGTAAATGGTGTGTAAAAAAGGGTGAAACGAAGCAAATCCCCCAGTTGCAAACTGATGGAGAAGGCAGAGAGGTGGAGGGAGGGGAAAGAAGGAGTTGGGAAGAGAAAGCATTAGGGAGAGTGCAGGCGATTGCGCTCGATATTCTCTTCTGGTACTGTAATGACAAAAGGCAGGGACTGTCGGGGTATAGCTAAGATTAAATGATACTAAAGGGATTTGTGTTGCTGTGTCTGGGGGAGGGACGGCTGTGAGGTTTTGTTTTCGGAGCTGTTCTTTTCATTTTGGAAGCAAGGTGGCTTTGGACCAGGAGGCTTCAGACGGGCACCTCGACAACTGCGAGAGAGGAGAGATGCAGAAAAGTGATGAATAAAGAAAGGCTAGATGGAAATATCCGCAAGTGCGTGGTTGGAATCGCCTCACTGTAAGCGTGGTGAAGTGGCAGGTTAGAATCTCCCTGAGGAGTGCAGGTCCTTTGCCGAACAGGTAGAGAAAAGAAGGAAGAAACTACACTGGAAGTCAAGATTTACAATATCTAAAGCCACACTGCGACTCGCTTGAGTTGCAGTCCTAGCTATAAGAGGAAGATTTAGTTCTACTTGAAAATATTTGCTTTTTTTTGTCCCCATAGAAACATCATTACGGAAAGTTCACTTAATAATAAGGTCAATTAAAGAGAATTTTTCAATGAGTGAAGGAAAAATTCGATTTCCTACCGGACTAAGCTCTCCAGCAATAGCTGGCAACAATAAAGTAGTGTGGCACTTCACCGGAGCACACATTTCTACACGGGCCTGGATGTGTTTGCGTGAATGTGTGTCCATGCGTCGATGGGCGAGCACATACGTCCATGCACTGGCTTGTGCTCTCGCTGGTGGGGTGCAGCTGATGAATCTAATATCCACACACACATTCGCATAGATATGTGGACGCACATATACCTAGATGTATGCATGTTTTCAGATTAAAGTAGCTCTTGTAATATCTTGTAGAACACTAAGTATTCCCTTTTAATATTTAAATAGGTCAGAAATACAGTTCAATAACGTTGGAGGTGTCTGTATATTCTCTCTCTACAGTCTGTGATAAAACATTCTTTAAGACTATTGGGATTTTACACTGTAATTCTATTAAATAGTAATTGAAGGGTCGCGAGAGGCTATGATACAGGATCAGCAGTGTGTAAGCCATCCGTTTGAACTTTAATTTGGAATCACAGGCAGATGGGATCACTGCCTCTTTGTGGTGCTTGCAGATTTCAAACTAGCCGGCACATGCAGGAGAAAAAAAAAAGCCCAAACGCAACTCCAACCAACCCTGCAATGCAGATTCATTCATTAAACATGAAAGGTTAGTGCTAGAGAGGATAAACGTTAAGACGTCTAGGTAAATACAGAAATATACTTCCCTCATCTCACTTCCCTCCTACTATAACCCCCATCTGTCTCAGTTACTGATTTCCTATTGTTATTACAAATAACTTTCTTTTACATCCCCAGTGGGAAGAAGTGTACCTGAATGACTTATTTATACCTGCATCTCAGTCTATCTATCCGTGGAACTTTTATTCCACTTGCAACCAGGGGGGGAATCCCACCTTTATCTACCTATTTATTTATTTATTTACCCTTTCCCTTGGGCCTCCTTGGGCCCTTTTTAAAACTCTTTTGGAAGGGTTGCAGGAGCGAAGCCTCGCTGGTGACACGGCAGGGAAGGAGCCGGCTGGTTTCATTCTGAAAGGGGGGAGATTGCAAATAAAGGACAGAAAGGGTGTGGTATGACTTGCTCTGCCTGAGCCGGGAGGCGAGCGAAAAAAGCCCCGTTCTGCAGGAAGAGGCGTGGGTGCTGCTGCTGCTGCCCGTCGTGGGGAGATGCTCGGTGAGGCCGAGGTGGGTGCGTGCCCGTGGGTGCGTGTCCTTTGATTTGTGCTGGTGAACTCTTAGAACCGAGGGCTCTCGTTCCACCTTACCTGAAAACAAAAGACTTTCCAACTGCGAGAGTCAAATCCGACCCCCCTCCTCGCTTCCCCGGCTGTATCGTACTAAAAAGGAGCTTTCATTGTTTATTTCTAAATATTTGTGAAGCAGACAGTGTATGGGTTAACCTAATTAACACATCCATACTGTATATTCGTGGACCAAACGGCACGGCGAATTTCTAATGCGATGGTTGAATGTGATAGTCATTTCTGTGTTACAGGAGATTACAGCAACACTGGAGCATTTCCAGATTGTAGATGGTTTTAGATGTTGAATTTCCAGATGAGTATTTACCATCATAACTAATTTAAGACCATTATTAAATAGAAATTCTCAGCAGGGCTCTTTAATGATGGAACACGTTACTAATTACAGAGTTTACGCTCTGTTTTGGCTAAGCAGTCTAGAGGGATGGGATTGTGCTCTGCATGCAAAGCCAATATTACTAACGAGGAGGCATCATACCCCTAACATTTCAATCATATTATTAAAGAAAGCCACTTCTTGCCTTAGCTGCGCGAGGAGATAGCAAGAGCATTTTGTTTACCGGGCTCCCAAGCTCTGGAAATAGATGGAATAGGGAGAGGGATCCCTCCCCTGCCTTCCCTTGCTCCCAGAGGGCCGGCCTTCAGCTTCGGCAGGGGTGTGCAAGCGGGCCGTTCCTGCCGCCCCCCTCCCGCAGCGGTCCTGGGCCTGCTCCCCTCCCCGCTGCCCTCCGCGGGCAGCCTCTGCCCGGCACTGCGCGGGTTTAACCGGAGAGAGCAGCTGGGCACCCTGCCCCGCTCCCGCCGAAACCCATGGGCACAGATGCGCGCACACCGCGCAGCTACGCAGGGTTGATGTGCGCGGATAGGTACGTACAAACATCCGTGTGGATGAAGGGCTGTGGTGTCCCCCAGCTCCCTCCCCACTCCCTCCCACCCAACTCCCTCCCCGCGTCCAGGGAAGCGGCCGATGCTCTTCCCCCGGGAGACCCCGACGCTCCCGTCGAAGCCCGGGGAAGCAGATCTGCCCCACGAGGTTTAGTAATCGGCTGGGAAGAGGAGTGCTCCCTGTGGGAGCAGAGGAAGGGGGAAGCACGGATGGGCCAGGACCCCCGGCCCCTCTGAGGACCCTCTCCCCCCTCTGTCCCTGGGGTCACCCCGCACGCGCAGGGTTGGCCCTCACCCGCCCTTCGCCGTTCCTTTGGGAATACAATAGCCCTGGGGACAGAAGAAGGCAACGAAGATCCGTGGTGTATTTACTCATCTCGGATGCGGGCCACCTAAAATTACCCTCAGTTTTCTTGACAACGGCAATTTCCTTCTTGCCCACCTCCTTCCCGGCCCATCCCCTCCCTTTTTCCCTCCCTCCCTCCCCCGGGTTACCCAGTGCGCCGTTGAGTTCAGCCCCGGTACCAGCACCGCGCTTTCGTTGCCCTTGGAAGGGCGACAGACAGTTCTCAGCCTATTTTCACTCCTGCTATCCATTAATGTATCTGATCTGGACGATTAATAAGTACCAAAGGCAGGTTTGAAATAAACCTGCTATTACGTTCAGAGACTGTTTTGCCAGAGTAAAGACTTTTTGGATTGGCTCACTCTGCCTGCCTTAGAAAGGTGCAGCATCTGTTCTCTCTACAGATAAGACAAACACATCCACATATATATAAAAATATAAATACAAAACCACATTTCCTCCTTATACACCCACAGATATTTGCAAGCGCAGTTACATATTTCCCCCCACCCCACACCCCCCAACCTGTCCTTACAGCACATGGAAATCGAGGAGGCACAAGAGAACAGGCCAATGGCCGGAGGCTCCAAAGGTTTCCTTCTCTCCTCTTTTAAAGAATCCTTTCATGCCATCTGAACAACAATCTGAACGTAAAAATCTTCGTCTGGATCTGAGGGAAATTAAATTGTCTCCCCCCACTGTGTGCTTGTGAGCGAGTCAGACTGTGTTAACTGTTCTAAATGGATTCTCTCGGTTTGTCTACTTATGTGTTTTGCTGCAGCATGTCTTGTTCAATAACGCCGGATGTGGCACACGGCGTAAAGCCGGCCGCTCTCCAGGGGCCTCGCTGCTCCCGGTGTCAAGGATCTCCCGCCTCGGCCGCCGGGCGACCTCTGAGCTGCCATCTGCGGGCGGGCCGAGGGTGGAGACCACCTCCCACCATGGGGCTTTGTCCCGGCACTGGGGCTGCCCCGTTCTCCGGGTAGGGCTAAACAGAAGGCAATCCCCGGGGCTGAACGTGCATCCCCTCGGGCGCGCAGCTGGGCCCCTTTTAGCTCTCTGCCCCGCTCCTGCCCAGGCACTGCCGGCTGTCCAGGGAAGGATGCCCACCTAGGGCTGCCGGAGGCTGCCGGGCCCAGCTAGGTAAGGGCGAGCAACCCCTCTCTGTCCCCACGAGGTGGGCCCTGCCGCAGCGAGCGGAGCCGAGTCGTGTCGAGCTGAGCCAGGCCGGACCTGGCCGAGCGCTCCCCGCGGGTGCTGTAGGGCGGCGCGATGCCCCCTCCCCGTCGAGCCTTTCCCGCCCCTCGGCGTCCCGGGCGCCGTGTTCCCGCTGCGCCGCGCTCCCGCCGCCACCGACGGCGCCTCAGCCCGTTTGGAAACTGACTCATTCTGTAAATAATCTTTGACGTCCCCACAAAGCCGCCCTTCGAGAGGAGTTTATTAGCACGGAGCCATTAAAACAGATGTCATGTTAGCTTCCCCGTGACATTTGGGCGACACATCTCTCCCGATGAATTGCTAATTGTCTTTCCGCCCGCAGTAAACATCCCGCTCCATTGTCTGCGCTCAAGAGAGTTTCTGCTGCAAAATACGGTCCTGCGCGGCTGAGAGACCTCGCCGTCCGCCGCCCCGGCCCCTGCCCCGGGCCCCCCGGCCGGGCAGCTCCCTCTCTCCCGCCCCTCAGCTCCCGCCTGCCCGCTGCTGCCCCCCGCCCCTTCCCGCACCCGGGGGTGCGACAGGCCCAGCTCCACAGCCCTCTGCCCTGTACACCCAGCCCGCGCTCCGGGATGGGCTCACCCCTCTTCTGCCCTTAGCACCCCTGGCCCGGCCCCGGCCCCTTCCCGCCGGGCTCCCGCAGCGCAGCCGCGTCCGTGGGGCCGGGAGGCAGCGAGGAGAGCGCGCCCCTCCCGCCTCCTCTCTGCTCCTGGCGTAACACCCTTTCCCGGCTCCTCCGAAACGTTTATTTTCCCTGGAACAAAAGGGGTGCGGGATGGGGTGGGGGGAGTGTGTGTGTGTGCCCATTCCCAGCAAAGACCCGGCATGGTGGTGACATATGTCATATTCGGCTGCGAGAAGCCGGGGTGCGAATCACGGAGCTTTCTCCTCCTTGTCCCCCGGTGGAGGCACTCGGAGGGAAGTGTGTGAGGGCTTTGAGGGGATAAGATAGAGCAGCCCTAAAGAAGAGCTTTGTAGCTGAGTGGCTGACTGAATCCGCCTTACCTATGTACGTAGGGTTTCATATTCATAGCCGCCGCCTGTGCGTTGATACATAATCTCTCCTCGCCCTTGTTAATTCTCAATAGATGCAGAGATAACTAATCCTCCCAGCTAGATAGGCACAGGCAGATTACGGGAGTGCAATCTCTCCACCGATCTGCCGGGGTGTCCGCATGCACCGGTGGACGGAAAGCGGTTCCTTAGGGTTTCTTTCGCAGGAGCACCGCCGGGGTGAGCAGATGCCTCGCCTACCAGGGGTCGTAGAAATACTCGGTGAGAATAAACATATACGTATCACTTGCGTATTTGAGGCTGCCTACATATAGTACATACCATTTTTTACGTACTGCACCCACTTTCCATCTCCTTCCCTACAACGTGCCCGAGTTTTATACAAACACGTACAAGCTTTTCTTAGAGAGAGAAATTACGGGAAGAGAGAGGTGAAAGATCAGGTAGCTCGGAAGCTTTAAGAAAACCCCAATAACCCCAATCAGCACTTGAAATTATTTAGCTGTTGGATAAAGAGACCAATTTGGCATCAATTGAGGCATTATTTTGATGACCCCCAAGAATAGCCGTCCTTAGCGCCAGCCAGCATTTGCAGCCTGTGTTACCTGAGCTCGGCTTTATTCTGATTTCTAGCATAAATGTTTTAAGGATACCAACAGCAAAACAAAGCGGTCTTAGTCTACCTGCTAAACCTCGCCCCGAGTGTGCTTATCCCTGTTTACCCCTAGCCCGGGGATACTCAATTCCCCACCTCGGCTTCACCGAGGGGCATTGGGCCAGTGTGGCAGCGCCCAGACCCGCCGGCTACTCGAACGCAGGTTGAGTTTGTGAATGTCCATTCCTACAGGTGGGGTGACACTGCAACCGCTCTGGGAGGTACCAGACCCGGCCCCACGGGAGCGGCCCCTGTTCCCTCCCAATCCCGTCCTCCGTCCTCCTGGTTCCCCTGGGAATGACCCCCGCGGGCGCACAGGAGCCTGCCAGCCGCAGCTCTGTGCAAACGGGATCCCTGCCCCCGGCGCAGGGGGGGGTGGGGGGGCTGTTCAGATGCCACCTCACTACTCCTCGGTGAATATTAAACATCATTGTCTTCCAAAGGAGGAGAAACCTCTACAGCCATAATAATAATAATAAACTGCCTCTTGAAACCCCAAGTCTCTTACAGCGGGTCTTTTGAAACGACGGAGCTCTCATCTCTACAATCGGATTCCTCCCACCTGCGACTTCCCCGTGTTCTGATGTCCCGAAACTGCCCGTACTGCTTGTGATCTTTGTTCTGCTGTTAACCATACAGTACACGTCTGTTCCCACACCAATGAATTACTTATGCAAGGAACCTTCCCCGACAAAGAGTACCTTCACTGCGGTCCTGCCCTTACAATGATCAAGTTGTCTCCTTGGCTGTAAACTGTAATTTTCGGGGGGAACATGGGACTTTGGCTCTGCATCTGAGTTGCAAGAGGAAGGTGGCCCATGTTTTCTTGCCAAGATTTTTCCCTTCCGTTAGTGAGTGTCCTATGCCAGTGAAGTCGCTAAGGTTTGTTTCTATCAGCAGGTTCGGAGCAAATGTTGACTCTTACATCTCTGTGCTGCGGCAGTGAATGAGACAGTCCCTTGCTCGAGAATTACCGTATATCAGAGGGGAAACAGCTCCCTGCGTCCAAATAGGGATCGTGTATTAGGAAACAGATTCCCTAGCTGTATTGTTCAAACTGATGCTTATTTATCTCTTTACAAAATCAAGATACCCCTCGGTGTCATGCAACATCCTAGTGTTACATCCCGAGAAGGGTAGGAAAAGTCCAAAGAAGTGAAGGTGGCAGGTTGGAAAAGGCAGGCAGGAAACAAGCCACATCACCCCTCCAAAATAAAAACCTTCTCACCAAAATGAAGCACCAAATAAACCACAGATCTATACGTGATCAATACTGATCTGGACCCAATCTGTTCCTCCGCGGCTGCATGCGGATCCTGGGGCTGCAAGCGCGTGTGATTACAGAGAGTAGGAGGGGCATTTTCTAACAAGGGTGCTCACTGTATCTGAGCTCCAAATTATCCGGAGAGGACAGATGGCCCTTCTGATCTTATAATGAGAGCAGGGAATGATTATCAGTCTGAACCAAAAAATGATGCTCTGTGACATATTTTCACAGTTCTGAAATCTGTGCTTGCACTTATGCCTCGCTTCATATCCCTCTCCGTTTAATTTAGGCATCGTTTGGGATTTCGGAGTGCTGTGTGAAATCCGTTCCTTTATCTCTTGTCTATGTGTCTCTGCCTCTCTCCCCATGTATCTATGTAGGACGTGCACAGACACAAAACAAAGGAAAGCAAAAGGTCACTTCACAGGAACTCTTAAGCCAAATCACGCTTGGCAAAATATTTATATATAAATATATTTGCCAATAATTAAGAACCCCAGCTGCCTCCCGGATGCCTAGATTTTATGTTTGCTTCTTGGCAGTGTTTGTGGAGCTGTTGCATTCCATCTTTGCAATTACTGCGATACGTGGTGAGTCAGTCCAGACCCGAGCTCCCTTAGCAAATAAATTCCTACTTGTGTATGTACATATTTGGGTCTTGTATTCACCCTTAAACTATCTATACATACATATATATATATTTCCCCCCCCCCCCCCCCCAGAAGTGTCTACATCAGAAAGCAGAATCATCCTTGGGGGAGGAATGCAGTCACGATGGCCAAGCAAATATAAAGCGTGAGATTCCTTTCATTTGCAGATTGCTGCGACTTTTCAGCCTGAAAACAGTGTTAGTTCACCTCTGTTCCTCGCAGGAATTGTTACAGAGCAGATCGGCCAGGGACGTTTCCAAACTATCTCTGATGACTGGCAGAAGTCCCGTCTCCATCCCCCTGTTCAAGTCCTTCAGAGGTGAACTTGCCTTCGCAGGGAAGTTCGGTCAGTACAAACAAATTAAATCGGGGAACTGCTCAATGGTTACACAGTCATTTCACTCTCTTATTTGCACTGTAATATTGCATTACCCTCTAATTGTCACACATACTTTTCGCTCTCCAAATACGAAAGACAAATACGGAATTCATTGAAAGCTGTGCCACTCTCCGAGGCTACAGCCGGCCTGGGCTAAGAAAGCTTTTTCAGCGTGTTCTTGCTGCCATCTACTGGTCCCAAAGCTCTGAGCCATCCCTTCATCCCCAAAACTTCCCTTTATTTTCCCAGTCGAGAAGAAAAAGGTCTGCGGCAAACAGTGAGAAAAGCAGCTGGAAGGAAAAGCAGCGATAATGTGGCCAGTGGCACCAAGAGGTGGCCACACCATTCCTGTTAAGCAGAGGGAATAACTTCTCTTTCCTTTACTGGAGATATAATCACTAGTTAGAGCTAAGCACCTGAATCTATCTTTGCAGACGCAGCTCTGGATGTAAGGTGATTTTTTAAAAGAAAGGCAATTATTTCATTTTTTTTTGGTGTTAAGAGATTCTAATAGTACATTCTTTGAAGAAAAAACAGAAAAAAAGTTTAGATATTCTGTATCATTATCATTGTCATATTTAAACCCAGCTGTTGCAGAAGTTTCCCTGCTCCCTTTTTCCTCTTCAGTACCCATCTGAATTCTACCCCCAAACCATGGCAGGAGGTGTGCCATACTACAGAAATAACAGCAGTGTGGATTCATCTGCATTTTGTCAACGCTTTCTCTAGAAAGTACTTTGTTTTCATAGCAGAAGCATTTCCCCTGAGGTATCATCTCATGTTATTGTCTGTTTATTTCCAAGTGACTGCTTATTTGAAATAATGACACCATCTAGTAATTTCATTCCATGAAACACGTACAATATACATAAACAACTTCTTAAAGGAATGTGCGGTTAGGAGAAATGGATAGAGTAATACATATAATTTCCATCTGTAGATTGCCTGGGCCAGTCCCACTGAGGGCTTAACTATCACTTAACTACTGAGATACACAGTGTATAGCAGCTGTTTGTGTCTGTGAGGACATCAAGCAGCTTTGGGCCTTGGGCCCAGCAGATACCTCAGGTCAAGCAGCCCACCTCTAGCCCACTTGCAGGGCCTCGCTCTGGGGGCACTGATTTATCTTAAAAATATTGCCACCGTCATGGTCTATGGGGGTCTTGGGTATCCTCCAAACCAGGCAGGGTATACCTGCAGTTAACCATCGAAAATCTTTCTTCTTCCATGTGACAGAAATCCAACTTAAGGAAAGGATTTTCAACTAAGAGCATTGACTGGATGGGCTACATCTCTCTAGAGCAGACTTAGGTAAGTCTAAATTCCTTTAATGCCTAAGGTTTTATCTTTTGGAGATAGGTTTCTGAGGTAGCCTTTCTGAGTCACCTTACCATCTCTAATCATAATTCTGCCTGACTACTTTAGTCATTCCCTATCTCCATGTGACTGCTTCTCGGGCACCTGCCCTTTGGCACTAGAGATCTCCACATAACTGAGTTTAAGAACCCAAAGCTTAAAACTCTGCTCTGCAGAAGGTCATCAACAATGCAAGCAATGCAGTGCTGAGAGTTTAGGTTGCAAGTGCTTTCCTCTAAAAAGTCAAAAGCCAGCATGGTCTTCATGCAAGGAAACTGAGACTCAGAGAAGAAACACTGTGCCTACCATCATAGAGCTGCTAATCAAGGAATAAAGCCCCAGTCTGTGGATTCCTGTCTGGCCTTGACTTTGCTATGTGACAGCGCACATAGGTCTTTTTAAGGATATGCAAAGAATTATAACATGTATTTTGAAATTGTGGATTTTTGAAGAGAGACCAAAGGCATTTACAGTATGTCATAAAACACGCATGCCCTACTGACCTCCTCCTGCCATCCCCTGTACACCTGCCTATTTTGGCACATCTTCAGTGAGATCTGAGCAGAGGAGTGGTCTGGTGTGGGATACCCGAGGTACTGATCAGCAGAACAGGGCCTTCACAAGCTGGCACAGAGGCATATCCATCTCTCCAAGATCTTTAACTGTCACTCCATCTTCAAGCGCTGTTATTTCTGAGTAAGCACTGTGGTGCTAGCAATATCTGTAGGAAGCAGATGTGACAGCTTCTGGCTCCTAAGTGACTACCTAGTCAACCTTGGAAGTTACCTGATACCTGCATTACTTTTGCTGCTGTTAGTCTGAGTTTGAATGTTCATAGAGATTCTATCTCAGCGTATATGTATGTCGTTGTATTAACCAGAATATTATATTTTTAAGTATTTAACAGGACTGCTGAAAAACAGTGGGACATATTTATTGTACATTCTGCTTGGCTAGTGTGACATCCACATGAGAGCTGCGGTCCATGATCACTTGTTTTTTAACCTGATAGCCACTTTCACTTACAAAATGCACTAACACAGTGCAAGTACAGTGCTATAACACAACATTTACTAGCTGCGTGCACTCAACCTGTGTGCTGCTCTAAAATACCTGTGCTTCCTAGGGTGAACAGATGGCCATGGAAGATGTTACATGATATCTCTGGTTAAATGCCTCTCTGCACATGAGAAAATTATTTTTGGGCAGTATAGCGTATGATCATATGGGTCCTCTGTGACTGAGATGCAAGCATGAAAAGAACAGAGCTGAGGCATGTTCTCAGCTTGAGCTGGAGTGGATGAGAAAGGTTTGTGCCATTTTGCACTTTCTGAATGATTCAGAAATCATGGCAATGGGCTTTGTGCTGAGACTGTCAGCTAGCTTCCATTGAATAAGAGAGTATTTTTATTCAAAGGAACAGTCCAGAGTCTTGTGTAAGTGAACACATCATGAAGGATTCTGAAAAGCCCAATGGGAAAAAATGTTATTGTTGTTTTAAATAATGTTCAGCCTATGACACTGTGAAACATAATGAATAGCCTGAACATCTTGCTGCATCACTAATTCATAGTAATAATCCTTTTTCCAAGATGGTTTGCAGAACTTCTTGTACTAACATGTAAGTGGTACTCTGAAGCCAATCAATGCCTACTATTCAATGTAATCAGCAGATTTCAGAAATGAGGGATTTTATTCTATGGAAATGTTAACATTTCAAGCTTTTCTTTCAGGACAACAAAAAGGCAAAATTCTGAAATATTAGGTACTCAGGAATACCTACATGAGCCACCAAAATCTTCCATTTCATAAGGCTGGAACACTGCTGGTATGGATTTCTTTTGACTGAATAACTTAGATTTTTCTACTCTATTAATCTAAATTATAAGACCAAAGGGAAACACTTCAGCAACTGAGAAGTGAAGTATTCCAGTATTCTTTGCAATTCATAGAGTTTTCAGCAACTGGTATTGAAAATGACAAATTAGAACGTTTTAAACCAGCTCTAATTATCAGGTAACAAAGTGGCTAGATGGATAGAAGACTGACTGCTCCGCAAAATCATCATTTACACTGAAACCGATCACTCTTATTATTATGATTTATGCGCTAAAATATGTGTATGAATTGTGAAACAAGGGAACTTGCATTTAATTTAACAGTATTCAGAGTAGAACTATTGAGATATTGAGACCTTAAGAACACCTTAAACATTATCTAAGCTGAGATTCCTACAGTCAGATCAAGCACAATGTAATAAATAGGATTAATTTTCTTATTTTGTTTTGAAAAAAGGAAAACATTACCTTGCTTACTGTCTAACAGTGGTCTTTAAAACTGATATGAAGTTAGATGGAGCACTAAGGTTGCCAAGCACCTTCATACATAAATTGCAAACCCCATTCCTGCTACTGAGCATTCATTTGAGAACGACTCAGGCTTCCCATGTCAATCTGGTCTGTTTGGTGTTTACCTGAGAGCCTTGTTCCAGAGATGATGTGGTAAAACAGCACATCCTAAAGAATCACCTGCTTCAGAGTCAAGTTCCTAAATCCCTTACAGAGCTGTGTACCCCAATGAATGGCTGCTCAAATGCTTGAAAACTTTTCTTTTCTCTCCAAATTACCTTCAGAGAATTTTAAACACTTTTCAATCTGTTCACCTGAACTATATCTGTTGAGCTACCTTCCTCTTTGATTTTTTGATGTTTTTGCCAACGGGAAGCGTAAAATGAAGTTTTGCTTTCACTGGGGACCAAAGCATCTCTGTGCTAAATTTGATGCTGCGGAGTGGATTGATGGATTCTGAAGGAATGAACGCCAGTCTTACCCCTGTGATATACACTTCCAGAAAATACTCCATGGCCCACCTTCCTCTCAAATATATTGAAGTGAATCTTTTCTGGCCTCTGCTGGCTTCTGGTTGGACTAATTTGGTCTTAGCAATAGTAAGTGATATAGGAAATACTGGATATTTTAGAATTGAAGCTTGGCATGATACAAATTAAACCTTGCTGCGCAATATGAATAATGATGTGGTTTATGGCTTTCAGATGTTCTTGCTCCAGCACAAAGCTCCATAAATATTTAGAACAGGGAGTGTATGGTCCATTTATGCCTGTTCTGTGTAGCATTGTTTTTCTTTATTGAAGCTTCCTATTTGCTGTATGGCAGCAGCAGTGTAGATTCCAAATAGGAAATATTTTCTTTTGTAATGTTTTTCTGCCGAGTTTCTTGTAACACACTGGGGTGATCAGAAGATGAATTCTATTTTAACACCCACAAACTGGAAGATATCAACGAAGATCAGCTGCAGAGAAATAAAGAAATAATCTATGACAGTGTTGAGAATGATTCCCAGAATTTTAAATACTTGTTAAAGGCTTTGCTGTATTTCACTTCAATAAACATCATGCTCCAGTTACTACTTGAAACCATAGGGGCATTATCCTGTGCAGCACTTATCAATATTTTAACATGTGAAAGTCAAATGATGTTGAAACATTGAACTATATTTCCATCTGTGCAAGATAAAATGGTACAAATGTATCCCGTGTAATGGAATACTACATCCCCAGTTACTTTCTTACAAAGTGATACCTGATTCTTCTGTATTTTCTGTAGTTGTTTCCATTGCTCTGATGGTGCCCAAAGGAAGACTGCCTTTTAAAAATACAGTTTATATAGCATTTAATGAGTTTTAACCCAACCTGCTTTAAATCCAGAGAAAACAGACGCTTCGAACATGCTATTATGGTAATTTTAAGTTGCCCTTGTCTTGGTGCTGAATCTTTCTGTGCATGTGCGTTTTGCGTGGAAATGGGATTGGTACCAAAGACCCTGAGGGTGGCTACAGCAGAAAAGTACTGCTCTTGTAAGAGGCTCTAGGAGCTTCTGCCCAGTGGAAAAATGGTTGGCATTGTCCATGTACAGCTTTGTGGGCAATAGCAGAACAGGACTGCATGTCCCATCATGTGAAAAGAAGCAGCAAAAGAAAAGGAGGAGATTGCTGCCAAACATCCAACATTTCAGTGGGGTTTCTCTGAAACTTCCGGGAAGACAGTCCCAGATATGTAATGTAACCTCCACACACCATGGCCCCAGAGCTCTCTGTGTCAGGCACATCTGAATGACTTATCATGTATTAGACCAATTACCTAAACCCAGGAAAATCCCATAGGACCATGAACCAGGAGAAGGATCACTGCACTCAAATGGCTGCCATACAGGCATGATGTCATCAGACCTTGAGATCCATGTCAGATGTTAACCATGCTACTCAGTGTGTCACTTGAGAGCCTGTACCCCAACAAGATGTTCTTTTACTGGCAACCCCTCACAGATTAATAAGATTAATACCTCTTCTATGAAGTCATCCCTTGTTGCTTATGTTATTGCTAACACTGAGGACCTTCCATCTGTCACTGCATTCCTTTTCCTGGCCTACGTCATGTCGGGTTGTTTTGTTGCACCATTTCCTTGTTTCTTCTGGTTTTCCTACCTGAGCCCTTGGCTTTTATTCTCATGTCAATCAACCATTTACTTCTTTATTTCTTGGAGCAACCTGCAGTTTTATCTCTCCATGGTCATGCATCTACATTTCTTTCATGATCTCCTTTCTAATGAAGCTTGGAATACTGCCTTTTGCTATTACTTTAGAAAAGGGTTTGAAGACTACCAAAGCCCAAAATTGTGGGGCTGCTTCAAGCCCTTCTCTCCAGTCTTTTAGGGGCTGCTCTTTTAGTTATCATGTTTCTCTGTCTAGCCATAGCACTACGAGGCTATATGAAAATGACTCTTGGTTCTCCTGCCCATTTTTTAATGTTCTAAATAATTGTTATATTGCAGCATTGCAGGGCTGGACTCTCTTCTCACCTGATCTGATGTCTAGGTGTTTAGATAGACCCATGAGTCAAACAGAGAGCCAAGGTAGACAGAAAACCGGTAGCACTGGTTACTTGATCATGTCCCTTCATGCAGTTATTGCCCCTTTCAGTTTCGTCCGTGAGAAAAGCAGTTGCATAGGCTACATGAGGCATGACGATTCTACCTCTTTGCACATTCATACAGTATCATATAGCAATCAGATCTGTGCTTGCAGTGTCCTGCTGATCTGTGGTGTCCAGGACTCCAGGGTATCATTTATTCATGTGCCCAGTGAGAAAGCTTCTCTTGTTTCCTGGGTTTCCAGCCTCTCACACTGGATTTCAATTGGTTTCAGTGAATACAGTCAATCATCGGACATATTTTTTCCTAGGGCTTTGCTGACTCTGCTTTATACTTTTTATTCTCCCTGTGAGGAAATCTATGCACAGCCTATTACTGCTGTCAGCAACGCTTCTGGGAATGGATTTTAGAGGGCTTCTCATCCACCTAGAACTGACTTGACACATTAGGCTGTAAGTGGCTGTATGTGCATCCCGTAGAAGGGGTGCAATCATTTGTTCAATATGTTTCTTCTACAGTGCGTGCATCTAGATTACCTTCAGAGCTGGTAAGGTTACACTGCAGATACACTGATAAAGCAGTCAAGATGGTGGGAAATGACAACAGTGACTAGACATCTCTTGGAAATCTGCAAGGCTCATGTGGTTACCAGGATTCACCATGGAAAATTGTTCTATCTTCAGAGATTAAGCAGGCAACACCGTAATGGCAACACTGGGCCTTCATGAAAGATTTTGATTTTTCAAACTCTTGCACAGATCTCACCAGTACATAAACTCCCTTAAGACCAGATTAACAATTTAAACTTCCAAGAACATCAACCAAAGTTAAGTGTGGAGATCACAGGACCTTCTGGAAAGGAAACTTGGCCTTTGATTTGTGACATGATTAGGCAACTGTAAAAGCAGTCTGCGATCAGCTTTGGTAAACAGTAAATGGTAAACGAATGTTTTTAACCAAGATTGGAGCAGAAATGTCATGCCTGGATATTCACCCCTGGGTGCCCGCAACAAAGCTGGACACAGAGGTGAGTAATGCCAAGTGACTTGTGTGACACTGAGGTCAAATGTTCCATGCTTGAGTCTCAGGTGACCCTGGCTTCTCTTTGTGTACCCCACAACTGATGTTGCCTGCAAATGTACATGGAAGTCCCTATTAGAATGTGCTTTTGTGAATTCGCTCTCTCTTAGAGACAGGTTGCTGGGCTGGATGGATCTTTGCTCTGATTCACTATGGCCACTCTTAGCGTTTACGATAGAAGGCTCTGTATTTCTGAATAAAATGGCAGCTGTCTGATGGCTAGTGTTCCATTCTAGCTTCCTGGCCAAAAGTGAAAAACCGTATTTGAGTCCTTTGCCTTTGAACCTGGCAGCTGGACCAGGCTCTTCCTTTTGTGCTTGGATTCCTGAGCAGCAAAACACATATGCAATCTACAGCACAGACCCTGCTCTAAAAGATCTGGGTTTGTGCCAACAAGGAACAAAACCACATTTTGAAAATTTTAGTGCTGCTGCACAAGGAACGATGCCTCGAAGTGCAGGGTGCATGTTGCTTCCTGGTGCCTTCTCTAGCAATCTCTCCTGCAAATGTGCTTTTCCCAGGTTCAGATGGAGAAAAGATCCAAAGCCTTACCTTCTTCATTTCCCTCTTCACCTACAGAAACTGCTTTTGAAGAGGTAGGTGGCTGCTTTGGTCAACCATGCTGGAGGTATTAGGATGGGCTTTGGGACCCAAAATAAAGCAGAAGGTTATGGAGTCTCTGTACAATTGCATGTCACTTATTTTGGCAAGATCATCCTGCACCTGGAAAGGCAGGCAATAAAACTGCAACCTGTTTTCTACCTAACATATGGTATCTAACCCCACTGGAGTCTTGTGCTTGGCAAGCAAAAACACTGCAAATTTGATTTAGGCACATATTCAATAGTAGTCATATGGTTTCCACACACTTTCCTTTGGAGACAGGCCAGTATGCATAAATAAGGGGATATATAATACCAGTAGTATGGAATTCTCTTCCTCTTTTCAGCTTTCACTAAAAATTAGGGGTCTTTGTTCAAGAACACAAACCATTCCTTCTGGCAAAATAACCCCCAAAACCCTGGCTTTCCATCCATCTTCGCTGCATGTATAAAGCAAGTTATGAAGTCTAAAAGATCACAAAAAGGACAGGAAAATACATTCATACACTGTCGCCTTTATTCATGTTTTGTTCGCTTCAGTATTCACTTCATTATTTATTTCAATAAATGTTATCTGAAGTTCAGAGGTATGTAGGCATCCTAAAGCAAAGGCAGCTGCAAGGACCCAGTGTCTTTGAAAATAAGCTGTATTGGACAGTGTGTTCGAGTTTTCCCTTCCTCAGTTTACCTACCCAAAAAGAGGAAAGCTGTACCCGGTAGCTGACTTGGCTGGTGCATTGTGGGATTAAATTGGTGATTGGAAAAGTATTTTGAAGTTCCTATCTGGAAGACAGTGTGTATTTGTGATGTGTTATGGTATTTGAGCGATAACATGCAAGTTCAACTTACCCATTGTGCTATGTAAAAGCAGTGCATTAACCTTTTGGATCAAATCACAGTTTCAGCTTGGGATGGATTAGAGATCTCTCTAAATGCATTAATACATGCAAACATAGCCAGACTGATGAATCTATTTACTCAAGAGACAAGCTGCCACGGTGTCACTGTCAGCGGGAGCCAGAAAGAGAGGAGACTGCATTAGGGCGTGGGTCAAGATAGTAGTAACAGCTACTGTTAAAAAATTCAACAGCTCAGCGGTCCTTCTTCCTCCTCCTCTGCTGTCTATGGCAAATGAATACCTGAAATAGGAACAGGAGCATTCTGGCAAAGTCATATTTCCTGCTATTTTATATGTGTCTTACTGCCACGAGCTCTAAGTAATATATACTTCTTCTTTACTATACTATGTTACTACTACGTTACTATGTACTTCCTTCTTTACTTCTTCTTTCTTCTACCTCTGAGTTTGGAAGTTTCATCCATTTAATTATTGCACTTGAATCCAGGAGTCTCCACTGTATTGGCAAGAGTTGTTAATAAGCTGGCCAAGATTTGGCCACAAACATTTTGAAGAATAATTGTGAGCTATTCGGATGCAAAACAGATCCCATGAATTCGTACACCCAAAATCTTGAATGTATTTGGGATCTGGACACACTCAGAAATAATTCACCAGCAGTGAAAAAACTTCAGAAGAGCCCAGCTGTGTGCAGTCATCAGGCTGCTGAGTGCTCAGGTGGAACAACTGTGTTGGGGTCTGCAGGCTGCAAAAACAGTGCAGCATCAGTGTAAGCTATCACTGACTGGACACTGAACCCAATCCATTTGCGGTCACTGAAGCCCATCTCAATCACACCATGTTACTGAGGTTGGATAGGGATGTCAGTGTTCAGGAAATTTTGTCCAGATAACAGGTTGGCATGGAGGCTGGCATGAGGCGTCAAGGTACTGAGGATTTCTTTGTGTTCTTGTGGGATTTCATACCGTCCTGGATTCAGCAGTAGCAGTCATTTTTCCTCCTCCTTAGTGGAGTGCTGTGTTTTTGACTTTCAGCCTGGGAACAGCACTGATAACACCCATGTTTTTAGTTGCTGCTAAGTAATGTTTATTCTGACCAAGGACTTTCTAAGTCTCATGCTCTGTTAAGGAGGAGGGGAAGCCGGGAGGAAGCAGAGACAGGACACCTGACCGAAACTAGCCGAAGATGTATTCCATACCACAGCACATCATGCCCACTATATAAACTGGGGGCAGTTACCCAGAAGGGTTTGGTCACTGCACGGGTTGGGCTGGGTATTGGTTGGTGGGTGGTGAGCGGTTGTATTCTCTTCCCTTGTTATTTCCCTTATCATTATTATTATTGGTGGCAGCAGCAGTGGTTTGTGTTGTACCTTAGTTACTGGACTGTTCTTGTCTCAACCTGTGGGAGTTACATCCTTTTGATTCTCCTCCCCATCCCTCTGGGAGTGGGGGGTAGGAAGGAGGGGGCGAGTGAGAGACTGCGTGGTTCTGAGTTACTGGCTGACTGAGCTTAAACCACAGCACATATGCACCCCTGTCGCTGCCTAATCTGATCATTTGTTACAGCACCTCCTTAAGGCAATATCTGTGTTGCTACATTGCAGAGGTGGAAGGAAGCACAAGGGCCATAAAGCTAAACTTTAGGAATATGAAGTAAAGTTGTTAAATCGTTTTTGGGAACTGATGTAATGTTCAATTTACAGTGCAGGCTGGTCACCTGTTGGTCCTGGCATCATCCAGTGAGATGTGGTCATCCTTTATATAGCATTTTGCTACCTATGAAAAGAGAAAAGATGAAAAGAAATCCTAAAGAGCTCCTGAAATGTATATTCTTTCATGTTTCAAACTGGAAGGAGGGAAGAGAGGAAGAAGTGCAGCTCCTTGCATTCAGGAGAGCCTCCCTGACTGAGAGCACTCAAGCTTGAGACTATTTCCAGTGTGGCAGTGAGGCTACCATCAACAGGCAGGGTAGCTTTGAACATGTCACTGCAGGGTACCAGGGCACATGGGTGCTGCCATGCTGCTGTGTCCTGTTATATTAATAGACCTGTAAAAGGAACAAGTTGTACAGGTGCCATGTAATCCCCAGGGCTCAGGAGGAGATCGGGGAAGAACTATCTGACTTTCCAATGGAAACTAGCTCCAGGGACTGATGGTGTGTTCCTTGGCTCACAAAATAAGGGGATTCTCCCCAGAAGCCAAATCCATGCCTCTTTTAATACACATTACATGGATTCTGGCCTGCTTTACCTAGCCTGCGGTTTCTGGGAGGTGGAGGTGAAACTTTCCATAGCACTGAAGACTTTCACTCCTTGACACATTCCTTTCTCAGGTTACTTGCTGTCTAGAAGGTGACGGTACAGGCTCTGTTGGTGAATGAGCATTGATAAATATGCTGTACAAAATCGTACATCTAGAACAAGGCATTTCAGCATCTTTCTCCCCTGGAGAGTCAAGCAGCAGTCAGAGTTGTGCATGTGTGTGTTGAAAACAAAGGCGCATTGCAGCAGTGTGAGATAGGGAAGGGATCTTCCACAGTTACACTTGCCAACACGAATGACGCTGACATTTGGCACTTCTCCGATGCTGTTCAGCTGAGTATATTACAGGACATGAGTCTCTCAGAAAGGGTTATGCTGAGACACTGATAAATTAGCTGGGCAGATGAAAGCCGTGCAGACAATACCTCTTAAGTATTCCTGAAGGTGTGGTGTGTGGCTACCTGCATTGCAGGCCTGGGGGCTTTCTCCCAATGCATTTAATTAAGAACTTTCCAAATTTAGAATATCCCCACTATTTATTGTTCACTGGACAGAGAAGGTCAGCACACATGCATGCACTGCTCACAGTTCTACTCACAGTAAAACTGCAGTAGGTGTGAGTGCTGTCGAAGTACAAATTTCCATGATTTTTTGCTTTTGGAAGATCCTTCTGTATATCAGGGTCTCTCTATTCCAGCTTGAATATGTGTACAAGTTTTGTGCTTGGAGAGAGCAGGTAGCAGCACAGAACTGGACCCAGGAAACTCCAGATCTCCTTTGCTGACATTGTAGTACTATCTACATGGTGTTTAATATAGGTTTAAATGGGCTTTCATAGACCTTTTATACCCTTTCTAGACAACTCATTTTTACTACCTTTGTAGCTAGATGTTGAGAAACGACATTTCAGTTGCTACATCTCCTGGTTTTAATGCTCATTTGTTGCCATTCTTCCTCATATTAAACATGTTCTTTATGCCGCTTTCCTGAACAGCATTCTTCATAAAAGAATAATTTTGTTGCTTCCTCCAGGATGCTTCCTTGTGGACAACACTGTTCTTATGCTTATATTCCTAATTTCCTGCTCCCTATGCTACTATATTCTCTTAGACTATCCTGTGGCAATGTTGCCTGGCACTTCTAAAACTCTGTTTCAGGTGTTACTGCTTTCAGATAAATCAAGTTCCAAGGACATTCACAATCATACCTCAACTGTACATCTGAACTAGGGAATTATTTTCTGCATTACCCAACAATTCACATTTTAAGTACCTTGCTGAAGAGCTGAGCTCCCACTTTACTTTTTGGCACCAGCACTGCATATGAGTGGCTGTGGGGTGAAATCTATACTGATACAGAGGAGCTGCACAAAGGCAGTATCAGAAGCCTGAGTCCTCTGAGCTTTCACAGGACCACAATTTAATCTAGGTGAGTTAAAGATGCTAGTGTAATGAGGGTCTCAGCCCTGGCACGAATTTATCTACAGCGATTAGGGAAACCTTATCATTTGGACTGTTTTGGCGCATTAGGCACTTTCTAAAGCTAAATGAAACTCTTACCCCCATACAGTTCCACTCTGTCTACGAATCTGCTCTGATCACCTGCTTCTACTTACTAACATAAAGTGTGTCCCATTTATGCTTCAGTGTGCATAGGAAATTATTTGTCTTCCATTTTAAAAGGTTTTTGCTCTTGAGGTCTCATTAATGTCTTGCTTCCTGACACACACACACAAAACCCCAACAAAGAACGCAGACCTAATTCCTCATATGAAAAAGACCCAAATTAGTGTAAAAGCACCTTAATTTTTATTGGAAAATATAGAGGGATGCAATATAACAGATTAGGTGGTGACATGTGAGACAAATGGCCTAATTAATAGCTCATTATTCCAGGGATTGAATCAGCAGATGTAGTTGTTTTCCCTATTATTTATTAAGGAATTTGCTGTTGGCATCCACAGAAACATCTTGAATGATGAACATCCTACTTTTTAACTGTATTCTCACAGAACTTAGAGCAGGTACCAAAGGGAGACAGCTGGACACAAGCAACCCTGCCAGACAGGCCATTTCCTTATGGAGCACAGTGTGAATGGGACCCTTAATGCATATGAACTTTGGAGGAGAGAGTTACCCACTCTACCTTTCCCCATCCATGGAGCTGTAGTCATGCCCAAGCATTCTTTAGCATGCGAGGGTTTTAGGGCATATTGTCTCTATCTGGTTCTTGTTAACATCGTTGTTCCTTCTCCTGCCTCTGCCCATGGAGATCAGACTATGGCTGAGCACTGTCCAGCCAGGGTGAAAGAACAGTCATTTGGGAATATTCAGGGTTCTTGATGAAGAGAGGCTTAATACAGAGTTAAGAGGCTATTAACAGGGTATGCCAGTAAGGGTCATACCCAGCTCCCATTATATTTTAAGGGTAAATGTGCCCTGAATTCCATTTAGCCTACTGTCATAGCACAGCCAAAACCAATGAGGTCTGAGTATATCTTGCCACAAATAATTCTTATTCCTACTCCTTAAAAGGCCGGAGGATACAAAGGAATGAGGAGGGACAGGTTTCCTCAGTTTTCTGGAGCTTAAAGATACAGACTCCATTTACCATGTGAAATTAAAGGCAGCTAGATGCATCAGCAGTTTTGGAAATCTCTCCTTGGCCCGATTCTCAAGACCACACAGATAGCTAATTCTGTCTAAAGTCAATGGGAGCTGAGTATTGGTCTGAAGATCAAAACCTTAGGGGCATTTTCAAAAGGGACTAAGGTACTTGCCTGGCTGACTTCCACAGTACAGAATATAACATTTGTCATCTACTGCCATGAAACACAGGGAATGATTCATTTGACACAGGCTGAATATGTTTATTACTGAAGATGTTTCTTCAAGTAGTTATTGATGCGCCTAATTCAGTGCTGACGAATTCTCCCTCTAAAGTTAGAGAGCATGTTTGTATCTGCGCATGAAAGCACTCATGGAAATGGGAGGGACCTGTCACAAGTTTTCCCAGGCATTACCATTCCAACTTCAAAAAGCTGGTAGCAATGTCAGTCATGAGGTTATCCAGGATCTGTTCGTGGCTTCTTTGTTTGAAAGCACGGGGACCCTAAAGGGCTACAGTCAGCAACGGACTCAGAGAACCTATTTCTGACATGAATACTAGCACAGAGAGATGAAAACTAGTTCAGCACCAGCCTTAAATAAAGGAACATGACTAAACAGGAACACATTCTTATTAGCAACCAGTTGTCTGTCCTACAGAAAGCAGGACATACTAAATATATGTAACTATAAAGACAGGCTCCAAAATATTTAAGTTCAAGAGCAGAGGTGTTGACAGTTAAATTGAACTTCTGGCAGGCATTTCCAGCTTATGAGGGAGCAAACAGCAACTCTCCAGCTTTCAAAACATTTACCAAAGATAATAACTACAAAGCTACATAGTTTCAGAATTACCTTCATTTGTCAGGACAGTTAACAGCAGTGAGGAGCAAAGCCAAGAGAAAAGCCAAATGCTAGCAGGAAAATACTGACAAATCACTTGATGTAAAGTTGAGCCTTGTAGTATGACAGAAGGGCACAGAATCTGCCATCCAGTCCCAGCAGGCCCACACTGAATCTGCTTACCATCGTCTGACCCGGAGAGGAACCAGGCTTCGCTGGGGTTGTGCTACCAAGGAGTCTGATACAGCCCTGGGACAGGATTTCCAGTCTGGCAGTGTCTCTTTCCCCCTTCATCCCTTTCCAAGTCTGAGTGGGTATGGAATGGGACTGTATCACTGCCCCAGCCAACAGACTCAGAACATAGGCTTCATGGTGCCAGGGAAAAAGGGAAAGAGGAAGGAGGTATCTAGGAGTGGACAACAGGAATAACCACCCCTGTGGGAAGTGTTTGGGATATCAGCTTGATGAGAGCCGGAGGTGTACTGCTCAGTGGTTTTTTTCCACTTTTGCCTTTGGTGCAAAGGTGGAACAACCTCCAGCCTCCAGAAGGAAGTGGAAGAGTTTCAACCTCCTTTCCTTGCTGCCTTCCCTCCTGCCCTTTCTGGCCATCCTTCTGGCCTTATTTCTTCTATTCAGCAGCAAAAGTGCCTGTTGACAACCAGCTATCCAGAGTCAGTTCGCTTCTTAACTTTCATGTTTATTCTCATTATATGAGAATATTATGTTGTTCTCATTATATCCACTGGAGCTTGCTGAATTTAACACAGGCTCAACAAGCCATCTTGCTCTGTGGGCATGTTTGCAAACTCAGAACTTATAATACCAGCTCTGGACTATGCAAATTTGGGATTTTGGTTTTTCTGTAAATGCTTTGCAAAGAGGTATCACTTATCATCTCTATTAATTCCTGTGTAAAATAAACATTGTAGCTAAATGGGAGAGGAGAACGGTGAACTGACTTGGGCTAAATAACCCCTAGCAACTTAAATGGGGTTTAGATAAATTTAGGTTTCCTGTTGAGTTTTGTTTTTCAGGTCTTTGCTTTTTTAACTCAGTTAACCAAGGGCAGTTTTGGTTCTCTTCTGCTTTGTGTCTTGGAACAGATCCAGAAGTATCAAAAGGCATTGCAGAAGAGGCTGTTCATGGAGGAGCTCTGGAAGTACAGAAGAAGGAAAGAGAGAAATTTTATGACTGAATCTGTTCATGTTCATTTTCTGTCCTGGTTATGCAGATTAAGAATGTCTCATTATTTGCAATGCAGAAAGAAAACAGCAAGGCTGCAGACCCCCTTGTGTTCTATCCACATATGAACACGGGCTACTCTTGGGAGTAACTCCCAGCTATAGCAGCTGCCATCAACTACAGTAGCTCCTCAGCTGAGGAGACTGCCATAACACTGACCATTATAGCACCAAAGGATGTTATATATTTGTTGCTTAACATGCAGCTCAGAAAAGAGAAACAAAAATCTTCTAGTCTTGGAGTCAAACCACTGACTATCTCCAGTGTATCTGAGCAGAGGCAACATGAGGACAAAACTTCCAACGGTCACTCTAGTCCTATGCTTCCCATGTGGATGAGTTGCAAACAGATTTCTGAGCATAGGTAAAGTGTAGTGGCTTGTGTTACATACCACAGCCTGGCCATGATTTGGCAATTTCAGCAGAAAGATGCTGAAGTGTTACCATAGTACTTCCCTTTTCACACCTCTGTGAAAGTTAAAATGAATATTAAAACATTCAATATCTATATTGTTGTTCCTTTCTAATAGTTCTGGAAATGAATGCTACAGTTATGTGATATGATTGTGCTGGAGTGAGGTAGAAACTCCTCAGGTAATTCCCTATCCTTAGAAAAAGGAGTTTCAGCTTGCAGAGAATATCTGGCTTCAGAGCAAGTATAAACAAAGTTGAAAGCATCATTCATTGAGCACATGTTAGGAAACATAAGGCAATTGCAGCTCCTTTAATTCAGCCTTTTATTGTTGAGAGCATTGTGGCATCTATGGAATTATTTATTACAGACTTCTGTGGATGCAATGCAGTACGTGCCAGTACTGCCGCATCTCCTGTGAAATGCCATCATAAGCACATGTAGAGCAGACAGATCAACACATGAGATATGGTCAGATCAACTCTCCCAGGGTAGTTCCTAAATCTGAGACATTTTCTAAGATCTTGCAATTTGGGAGTCCTGTGTTTCTGAAGGGTTTCATAGATCTCACTTGAACTACAGAAGGCCAGAAAGAAGATCAGTTAAACCTGTAATGTCCTTAGGAAAGAGGAGGAAATCCCATTTCTTTTCCAGTCATGGATTCCTGGATGTGAACTGAAGCCCTTGCTGATTCTGGGACTGTTCAAAGATGATGCTCATGACGCTGACAATTTTCTGGGAAAGCAACCATTCATTTGTGATGGGGACTTGAGGAGAATGTGTCCTGCCAGGCAGATCTGTCGCTTCAAACTCATGATATTGTTTGTGCAGAAGAGTAGGTAACAATCATCAATGTCCTTGACTCATGTCAGCAAAATGAGTATTTTTCCATAGCCTATCACTGACCAGATGAGTTTGGACCAAACTCCAAAGAGATTAACTGAAAGCCTAGAGCACTTTTTGGAGTTTACTACATTCAGTTTTACTTTGTGTAGATCTTTTGCAAGTGGAGGGGAGCACATCTGCACAAAAATATGGGAATGCATGCTTGCACACCAAATAATCTATGCTTGGCACAGCATAGAAGGATGCATTTTAAATAGTGTACTCAGTCACATCTTCATATTGTTTCTGTCTGTTCCCACAGTGTCTCCTCCCCCCCCCCCCTTAACTAACATCAGCAAACTCTTGCCTTTGGGGCTAATCCTGCTGTCTTCACTTACCCAGCCAGTAGCAACAAGGCACTGCGTGATCAGCCATCTCCCAGCCTCATTCACAGAGATCCTGTTGCTTTCTCTTCTGCACTAGGAAATAACTGGGTTGAGGGCAGGCAAGTGACCATCCAGGCAACTTCCACACAGGAGCCAAGTCCCCCTCTGTACATCTGCTGGGAGGAACAATGTCAGATGTGCTCCACAGGGCACATTTGAGTGGCATCTGAGCTTCCTTTCACGAGTTGTGTGACTGATGCATCTGGTACCAAGGCAGCTTTGGAGCCGCCCTTAGCACACAGTGGGGATCCACCCTCCGGGCTTGGTGATCCTTCTTTTCTAATTATTTCTAGAGAATTACACAGATGAAGTGTACAGACATGATTAGACTTACCATGGATTTAAGGGGTACTTATGTGTTGCATGGTACAGAGTAAACTTCTGCTGTGGGAAATGACATTCTGCTCAAAATACGTGCAGCAGGATTGAATCCTTTCATCGCAGGGATTTAAAAATGCCCCCTATCATTATAAATTAGTGGTATAAACCCTTTGTATATGGGATTAGAGGATTGTATATATGGAAGGCTCAGAACTAGGGTTGCCAAGGTCAATATGGCGACTATAATACATGACCTATGAATTCTGTTTGTTGTCCCACATCACTGTAATAACGCATCGAAAGTGTTTTGACTCTTCCTCTTCCTTAATTCTCATATCATTGTGGTGTCTTCATACATGATGGTTGGAATAGTTTTTCTTTTTAACTTCATATCATGATGACATCAGGATTGGGACTCCACAGGCTCACACTGAAATAATTGACGTCATTTGCATTTCACGTTCTAACAGCTTCATAACAAGATCTCTGTAGACTTGCACTAAAATTGTTTTCCCTACTGAAGTCTTACAACACAGCAGCAATATAATGACATTTTAATGGGATCCCTATAGACTTGCCATGAAATTGTCAAGAGAAAATAGTGCTGATGTTAATTGAATTGGGAGCTAACATTGTTAAAATCAAATGTGAAAAGTAATTGCTCTGTGTGAAGAATTGCACGAATTTAGGTGCTGATCCTGAGAAGACATATGCATGTGAATAATTTTGTTCATAGAAGCAATCCCCTTGAAATCAACTTCTCTGGGGAAGAAAGGTAGGATCTAGAAGAAATAAATCCATTTTCTCTTCTGCCTTCATATACAAAATGGCAAACCCAAAGGCAACAATCAAAGACTGTGCCTTAACTTTGACATTTCTTATGCATGCCTGTGCAGATGCTAAGCAGAAATTACCTGAAAAGCTTGGCACTTGACATCACGCATCCTCCTAACTGTACATAAATACAGTAACGGTCACTTAGCTGGTAAAGCCCTTGGATAAAACCATATTCATAATGAAGTTGCTGGGAATTATGTCACTGTCTGTAGCAGAGCTAGCTTGCCATTCCCAGTGTCACCTACTGGCGGATCCTAAGAGTTCAAACACACACCTGCTTTGGAGGCTAACCCTACAGGGAGCAAGGCTGCTCATTTAAAGCCTTGCGTTTTCTGAATAAGAACGTGTTTGAGTGAAGATTTTATCTTTTATTTCTGGTGTGATGAAAGAGAGAAAATGGCTTGAAAAATGAACCTTGCAATTCTCATGTCACAATGTGAGTGCCAGATTTTGCAGTTCAGTTATTTCAAATTTTGAGAGACTGCTGGGGTGGGCAATGCCACCTGAGTGTGGAAAACAGGGTGGATGTTCTGACCTTACTTCCTTGCCTAATGGCATTGTATGTAAGAATTACACTAACATCTACTGACAATTTTTTAGCTGGTCATAAAACAGTGAAAGCAGGACCAAAAATAGTCTCACCTCATCAGAAGGACCGAAACTGTTAGGTGCTAGGTCCAACATGCTGAGTTCCTTCCAGAAATGAAATGGTTTTACTGGGGATATTTCTGAGAGCACTTCCTCATAAGCAGAGCTGAATGTCAGGAGGAGGTAAGAAGATCGATACAGAAAACAAACCGTTAGCAGTAATAAATAATTCCCTTTCTCTCAAGAGAAGCCTGGAGTCATTGATCTGTCATGGAATCCATGCAGACCTACTCTTCAGATCAACAAAAGGCTGAACAATAGAATGCTGATAGGTGGCCTGATAACTCAGGAGATTAGTACAAGGCTGCTGGGTGAGCTGTGGGCCAAGGGTCCAACCTGCCCTTCATGGAAATCAGATCAGAACTTTCACCATCAACCTCAGCAGAGCTAAGGGACATTTTTATGTCAGGTAAAAACAAAACTAGGAATTGACTTTTTAGGGAAAAGAATACAGGGAGAACAAACCAGAAAATACAGTTATGTCTGGGTTTGAACTCACGGGTCATCTACGTCTTATATATTGCATGCATTTCTAGGATTTCTTCACACCAAAAAGGGATATAGTTTATCCAACTATGGTAGAAAAATAAGAAGGTGATAAAAAGGCTCATGAGGAGTAGGAAATGGCTTCTGTTTAAGGAGAAATTGGAAAGACCGTTAGTTTTCATTAAAGACTGTAAAAGGATGTAGGGTATAAAGGTGGTGGAAGGTGTGTATACCGTAATTATTTCTAACATCATGGAGACATGGAGACACTCAACAAAAATAATTGCCAAATATATAACGAAGTGAAGGAAGCCCTTTTTTCCACACAACACAACTAAACTGTGGAACTCGTCTATGTAGGACAAGGTAGATGGAAAACCCCAAAGTAAGTCTGAAAAATATTGTATGCCCTCATGGAGGAGCGGTCCACTGGCGGGTTTTAAATGTGATGATTTGGGTGCAGCACTGAGCTCACCATTTCCCTTATGCAGAGGTGGGTAGATGTACAAGTGGGAAGGGCAATAGGCACCTGCTCTGACTCCCACACTCTTAATTGCACTTAATGGCTGTGGTGGGACTGACTGCAGCTGATCTTAAGTTTGATGGAGTGTTGTGTGAAATAAGTCAGCAGCCTCTCAGCATTGGACAAGTTTTCTCCTTGTCAAACAACTGCTCCAGACAGCACCTCTGATCCTGTCAATTCCACCTGAATAGTGAGTACTTCAGAAAGCTGAAAGCTTGACTGACATCAGGCTTCCACATATGGACTTTTTAGATGGTCTGGGAGCACCCAGATGTGATTAAGAGATGCTCCCTATGACATTTGCTCTCTGACCAAAGACAGAGTTTCGAGCAGAAGGTTTATTAGTCCATTACTCTTTCCCAGTCACTATGTTTCTCACAGATTAGATGTTGAAGCACGCAGTGCCAGAATTTACCTAATGGATTCTGGATTGTCATTTTCATTTTTAGAAACCATATAACGTTATTTAAAAAAACCTTTTGCCTTTTGGCTTTGCTTTACAGCTAGGAACAAAACCAGACAGTGAAGCCAGCCATGGCTCCCCTCAGACCACTCCTGAAATGCCTGAAGATGAGCACATCTGACTAGCTCAGCTGTGCTGGAACTCCTGGCCAGAGATCTATTTATTATAGGGTGTGATTGTCAAGTTGCTTGTGTCAAGTTGCTTGTATCAGTGACTCCACTGCTGCAGTGCAGAAGTCCTGGGTGGTCCTCGAGGCCATTGTGAGTGCTCTGCACCTGGTGCTGCAGAAAGTATTAAGAAGTAAAGAGTACACAATGCTGCTTGATGGACTGCGACCAGTTGGTCCGAAGTTGTGGGAACCACCAAGCGAGCTGTAATCCTTAAGAGGCCAAAGTCCATTCTCATGTATTCAGAGAAAGACCCATAATGATTACAGCTGAAATCAGATCAGGCACCAGAGCTGGACAAGGGACAAAACATTAAGTTGTTTCATTTCATTCTGACCTCTTTTTATGGCAATAACTGCTAAAAGGAAAACAAATGTTCGTAGAGATCTGCTTTGTTCTGTCTTTACATGTGGAGCACACAAGGGGCCTTTTCAGGCAGAAAAATGCATAAATCATTCCCCTAGTTCTACTTATGGGAATGCAGCATTTTCATATTAGAGAAATACAGCCAGTAATGACATGCACAGACATCTGACAAAGAAGAGTGGGGATTTCAGAAAAAAAAAGGAGAGACAATTTTGATATTAGCCAAAACGAAGCAAGAACATAATGAGGAAATGTGATTACAGGAATTATACACAGAAAGCATTTCATGTATACATACAGGGCCAGATTATCAACAGCTATAAGTAGATGTAGCTTTACTCACTCACTTTCAGAAAGAACACCACAAGAAGTCAGTTCTGTGATCGCCCTGGGATCATGTAATTACTGGCAGTTTCTTTGTCTTGCTTCCTCCTTTTCCATGTTAGTTCTAGTGTCCATGAAAATATACTCAACAGAAAAGTATTTTTTTAATGGTTTTTTCAGGATCAGTTTCAGTTGGATCACTGAACCATCAGACATGCTGCGTGATGCAGAAACACTAGTGCTGACAGAGGAAGGTAGGTGGAACACCTGGAGAGGTGGAGAGAGAAGGTGGAAGCAGCCCACAGCTAAGCCAATAATATAAGGACCTTCCACTGCTCACCAGCTGGAGATACAGGGCCACTAATATAGCTGTTTGAGCAAGAAAACAGCCACAGTAAAAGATCAAACCAGATGATCTTAAGGTACAACTGAAGTAGCATGCTAATATCACATCAGTTATGTATCATCCGAGTTAAGAGAATTAAATGTTTGCTTCTGATCAGACATCAGCTATGTCAGACGTTGTAAGACTGCCGTGGATGACAGCAGACCAGATCTTCATGTACATAATTTCTATTTCAAATACTTTGAAAGCAGATTTGTTATACTCGTTCTAAACATAAAGTATTTTAGTAGAAGTAAGCTGTGCTAATTTTAAGTAGGATTAGATATTTTTTCAGCATCTGTTAGTAAAATATCAATATGTTAGAAAGATGATGCTTGTAATATGTTTTCCATAACAGTTTTGTTAAAAAAATATAAAATGGGATTATATAGTGAGAAAGTATATATAATGTGAATCTGTGGGAAAAAGCCAGCTTTAAAACCAGCTCACATTTCCCTAAACAGTTGCTAGAAATGTTAACTTGCTAGAAATGGTTCCAGCTTCACTAATCAACGAGGAAGCTAAAAATGCTCATTTCTGGTAGATTGCACCACTACGGCTGTTTCACGGCACTTCCTTGTCCTCAGTCTGTAACCTTGGGGCATTTCTTGTAAGCTTTTTAGAAAGGAATTATAGGTTTGTTTCAGATTTGTAGCTCATCTGAATAGTTCAGTCCAGGTCGATGATAAGGTTGCTTAAAAACTACTGTGCAACAGAGCCACAACCATGACATCTTAACAGAAAGTTTACAAGTCAGCATGTTACAAGACAATCACGTCTTTTGTTCCCAAGATGTTGTTTTCCCATAGTGGGGTTCATGGAGCACATACATAGGGTATAAAAATAAGAGAGAAGCATTCTCAAAAAAGGATGGCAGATTTATCATGTGTGACAAACTGCTTATAAGAGTCAGATTTTGATATGGATGTTTTCATCACAGCAACTGTTTGTGAAAATGTCCTTGCTCCAAAGGGCTAAGCATCTATGTTGTGTCTGTTATGCTAGTTCATGACAAGTCTGAGTTGCAATATGTTATGTGTTCATATCCCACACAGTTAAAACTCATGAAATAACTACATCAGACAGTCAAGGTTTGCCTCTGCCAAAGACCTAAAGTGGTACTTTGATGACTTCCCTTCAGCAGGCTGTAACCCTTGTTTCCTCAAGTGGACGAATCTACTCACTGTGTCTATTTTGTAAACATTTTGACTGGTCCTTCAGTACTGTAGCTCTCCCAGGGGCAGTAAAACATCCCAGATGGAAAATTATGCATAAATAGTGTGTACAGATATCCTCTGGGGAAGAATATAAAAGGAGCTCTCCAAATTTCCCCGGAAGGCTCTAATACTGAGGAAGGAGAGCAAAGCAGTGTAGACATACCTCTTGATGATTTATTTTGTTGTGTTGTGGAAAAGGCCAGTGCATAAAAACGTAGACAACAGCCTTGCCCATGCCACTGAACTTCTAATGAGCTGCGTAGCTACAGGGACTATGCAAGCTCTATTCGTCAGCTGTACAGTCCCACAAATATCTTGAAGGCCATATTGCTCTCAAGACTTAACTTCATACCTGTATAGTTGCTTTATAAACACAGATGCCTTTAAATTCTTTCTGCCCTCTAGATAGGTACCAGAGGGGTCTTTTGTGGGAATGCTAACCTCTGTCTGCTTGGTGTCTGTCACTGAACATTTCCAAAAGGCCTTGGAGGTTACCAAACTCTTTTGAGTGTGCAGGGCCAACGCATGCTGTAAATTAGGCCATGCTTTACTGTTCCTTAAGGGTGAACAAGGTAATACTTTCAAGAGAAAGGATTTAGGTTTCACATGAGTTCCTCATAAACCCGATTTGGTCCTGAGAATAAACTGATGGGCTGCTTATCTGATTGGAAGTCCTATCTGAGCACCACTTGGAAGATGGTGTAAATGTACTCTGTGTGGCTGTTACATGAGGAGAAGAAAGGGAGGAAGAAGACCACAGTCTGGCTTTAATTTTGTTGGAAGAGGGTCATATGTGGCTGCAAAGAATTGACTAGAAAAACTTGTAGCCTGAGTGAGCCCTAAGAAAAAAAAAAAGCATTACTATATAAAGGATGATTTGCATTCAGATTCAATCACTGTTCCAACCCGGATGTAGCATCCCATCTCATAATGGCAGTCCTGAAGATTTAAAATAAGTTTACCATCAACTAATACAACAAAGCTTTCATGCAAACCTATATTTGATTCAAATTACTCATGCTGGGATAGTTTAAACATGCATCCTACATTATATGGGCTTGATCAAAACTGGCAGGTGAAATACAAAGAGCAGTGTCAATTAAACTCTATGGGTAGAAAGGAATGTATGAAACATAAACGAGAAGTAGCAGTATGTGAGGGATTCTTGCCATCTTTTGTTTAGCAACGGTTGATGTGTAGTTCAGATGGACACTTCATCCATGAAGTGATCTTATAATCAGATTCACACAGGAAATGCATCATTTTCAGGCATCATGTATCTGTCCTCCGTTGGGATAAAGCACGCTGGGAAAGCATGGTTTAAATAATGATGGATGTCACTTGCTAAAGCTAAATCTCGCTATCTGCAGCCTTCTCCATTCTCAGGAAAGGAAAATCACTGCAGGTGCCACAGGCAGATGCCTCAGTGAGGCAAATGCTATGATTTTAATGCAATTTGCAGGAATGTTTACTCACCATATCCATAGCTCAAGTTGGCTAAAAGCTTTTTTCTTGCAGTTATCTGGTGAGATGGAAGAAAGTTGTCATCTGGGCAACTGGACAAATTCACATGTGTTTTCAAATTATCTTTGAGCATGGAAGTAGGGACCTACCTACCCTTCGGGTTTGGTGCCAAGTACCTAGTGTCACAGTTGTAGTAGAGGTAAATCACTGTTCTCTTACAGATGCTGCTGGGCCCTGACTCTAGGGACACTCTTCAGGTATCTTGTGCAATAAAAACCAGCACCCGTGCAGTTTCCTGAACAGGGGACTAGGTGCTACAGACTTTAATACATGGAAAATCTCTGTGCACAAATTATGTATTTGTGTGTTTATACAAATAAATATATATATATATATGCATAGACACATTTTCCTACTAGGAAAACAACTGACTGCTTTAATAAACTGCTTTCATTCTGAGATCATAATCACTCTTGCATGCACATGTGCACACACACAAAGGGATAGAGACGACCAGCTCTCTAAATAGAAACGTACACATTCTGGCTGTTTTTGGCTTTGCTTTTCCCTCCAAGCCTCCCAGGCAAATGGCAGCAATGTTCTGATTCTTTCCAAGTGAGCCTCCTGAGGCTTGTTTGCCCGAGTTCAGGCCCCTCACAGGGAGCACACTAAGCTGAAGTACCTAAAAATCTGCCCTGCATCCTTTCTGGCATCGGTGCTGGCTATGTGGACAAGATTATGTTACCTTCTTGAGGTAAGCTTAAGAGTTATGTCATGTATTTAAGGGATATCTATAGTGCATGTGAAGTGTGTGCACTCCTGGAAGCAAAAGGATTGCACTGTGACATGAAAAGTGATAGGAAGCACCAGCTTCAGGTTTCCTCAGCCCCAGTGAGCAGTTTATCATGGCTTCATGATGCATGTCACCTCTCCTGCCATGCCCGTAGGAAACATTGCGTGTCTTTATTCCTTGTGCATACTATACTGCCTCATCTGTAATGATAAATATATGTTTAGTCTCACTTCAAAGCCTCCCCTTGACAGGGGTGTTCCCTTCTCAGGGATTTTGAATCTCTGACATTCCTTCTTCAGAAACTCTGGAGCAGGGTGTGATAGCCTCCTGCTGACAGTTACCTTTGTTCAAAGGGACTGCCAGGGAAAACCTATTGCAACGCAGAGGGAAAGCCGACTTTTGTGTCACCCATTGGACATGCATTGGCTTCTATTACAAGAGGCTATTTTCCATGCTTGGCTGTTTTTTTTACCTGAAGATATTTAATGATGGGTACAGGGAAAGGATTGGCAAGACATGAAAAGGTTAGCAGTAGTTCAGACTTTCCACCAGGTAAGTCTGACGAACAAACAACCCTCCTCCTCGCCATGCTTATTCATTGCACATAAACAGTCCAGTCATGGAAGCTGGAACTTGGCTAATGCAGTTACTGCTTTTGTGACATATTCACACAAAGAGGCCTTTTTTTTTTTATATTTTTTTTTTAATTATCCATCTGTCATTTTATTATATTATTATATTACAGTACCATCTAGAGGTCCCAAATGGGATCAGGGCTCTGCATAGTAGGTGTAGAAAGCAGTTGTCTTCTGGGTTATAAAGTGCAAAACCTGGGTAGATAATAGAAAAGAATTATTGTCCCTATTTTATAAATTTCATGACTGTCCATATTTCATAAATTCCACATACAGTGAGATGCATACAGCCACACAAGGAATACAGACTTGCCAAGCCTGTCATTTTGGATAGCACTATATTGCTTTTAAAGACAGCTCACTGCCCTGCATAGATTCCACCAGGAATCTACTGGATTTCTGTCTGTCTGGCAGCCATCAAGAACTCCCAGACAAAAAGGCTGTTGTGCAGATCAGCACATCTCAGACACATACCGTTACTTCCTTTGGACTGGCCAAGAGGTATGGAAATAAGAGGCAAAGCTGGAACATGAACAAGGTCTGCTGAGTGTTAATCGTAAGGCTCTCCTGCTGCCTTACTGTTCATTGGTCATAGTCCCCAAAAATGAGAAAAACATTGTCTGGCAAACTTTCATCTTCTTTGTAAGGGGCTCGTATTTCTGAGAGACTTTTCATCATGTAGGATTTATGAAGATATTTCTGAAGAGCGTGAGTTTCCATACCTTTAGCCTTTAACCTAAAGAAAGTGTTTTCATAGACTTCCTATGAAAATCCCACAGTGTAATTTCACTGAAGACGGCAGTACTACAAACCTGAATTCATGGCGAATCTCTACCATGATTTAGAAATTCTATAGGGAGATCAAATCCATAAGCAATTTGAAAGATCTTTACTCACAGAGGTTGAGCCTTATCCTCTAAGAAGATGGCAAGGCAGTAGCTGATCCCAATGGAGATAAACTACTACAATAAATTCGTACAAATGGCCAGATCCAAATTGCCTAATTTAGGCACAGAAGCTTTTAACCACAAGCCACTTTAGCTTCAGGAAGATGACCCAGTTCATCTGAGACAGAAAGACCAAATGTACAGTTAAGGAAGGGAGATAGGTGTTTCTGAATGGCAATCCAGAAAGCTGTTGCGCTGTAGGGAACTGTGAAGACCCAGGCTATATGGATGGGGGCAGAATATCTGAAGACTCATCCTGCTTTGGGACATCAGATGCTTTCATTTACACGGGAACTGGAATGCTTTGCTGAGATTATGGGTGAAGAGGCATGTCAGCACCAAAAAGACAGGTAGATAAAATGTTAGATCTTGACATTAGGACATGTGCATAGAGAGCAAAACATCCCCAGGACATTACCAAGTTGAAGAGTTGTAACTCTACATCCCAGAATCCACCTCCAGTCTATCAGGCCTTCATACCAATGCCATGTTCCTCCTTCCTGCTGAAGCTGGCCTGCTGTACAGCTGGGACTGTAAACTTGCTGGGAATACTTGCTGGGAACTGCAAGGGCCAGGAAGGATGGCAAGAGCAAGGGCAGTCCCACACTGAAGGTACTGTGCTCAGGTGGGAGGACAGAGCCCTAGCCTGCCCTTCACTCCAGTCTGTCCCTTTCTTTCTTGCCCTTTGTCTGCTCCATTAGCATATACAGAGCCTGACAGGGTGCTTTGAAGCACAGCATGAAGGTGCCCTGCATCAAAGCAGGTGGGGTCTAGTAGTGCTGAAATGCAGGCAACCTGAGCTTTCTTCTAGGCTTTAGATACACCCCTGAGATAGGTTGTCAGACTCTAGTTTTAAGAATCTAGACTTACCTTTTTATAAGTAGCCAGAATAATGGAAGTATTTATATTGCAACAGGGTTTAGTTATCCTCTGCCTTAGTTTCCTGAACTCCCTCTCAGCTCCATGTGACTGTCTATAGTGCTTTCACCTGATTTAGATCTTGGATTTTAGATCGTGGATTATCCTGGGTTTAGTCTGACATCGAGTTCAAAGCTCACCCGATTTCCTAGTCAAATGCTTCACTAATTAATGCATGAAGTAGTACAAGCATCAGCTCTAAACAGACTCATCGTCCCAGCTGTAATGAAGATAGAAAACTGTTGGCCACATAGTGGAAGGAAAATCATTGAGTATTGAAAGAGAGACAGCAATATTTATTCCAGTCTATACCTCTATTCAGGCTTTGACAGTGTGTGGGGCAAAACATGTCTCAGAGGTATTAATTCCACAGGAAATCATTGTCTTTCTTCTGCTCTTATGACTAGAGAGGTCCAAGAGTTTGCAGTCTAGCATCCTGTGTTTGCATCAGTTGAGACTGCAACATTTCTGAGGTTTCCCATTGTGACACTTAGTCTAACCTGCTTTTATCTGAATCTAGCAAGAACTGTGAATGTTAGCTCTTCTGCTACCAGCTGCTCACATACCTAACCCCAATGAGCTGTGCCTTGACCAGTGGACTGGTCTGATTGTCTGTACTGTCTGATGCACTTTCCGTAAGCATGGAGGGAGTTTTGTAACTTGAGATCCACTAAATCAGTTACATTTAATCTCTTTTCTGTATAACTACAAATAAGGTGTCAAAGACCTCTCATATTTTTGATCAGTCTTATTCACCTGTTAAGGATGCCAAGTCAAACTTTGAACCGAGAGATTTCAGATTTCCAAGAGGAAATCTGTTCCTTCTGGTTTTGCACATCAAGGTACTTGGGGCTATCTGCTAACACTGACTATATTGGCATATATTTAAGGAAGGTTGCACAGCTGCAGGACCACTCTTTCCTCTGGACTTGGGTGATCTCAGAGTGCACAGCATCAGGAAGGCAAGGGGTGCCAATATGAGAGACGAGAAAGAACAACAGATCCTCCAGGCTGGACCCAAATCTGGTCTCATAAGGTCTATGTAAAGCTTAGGTGAACATTGTTGTTAAAAAGTTGGGTTTTTTTTAAGAGAGGGCAAGGGAACTGTTGAATTAAAATCTCATAGGACCCTGAGAGTTTAAGCTTTAGGGAAGGAAATATAAACCAAGAAAATTAGATGTTAGGATTACCGTTTTATAGTAAATGAGACTAATCTTGAAGAAAGTAATCCCTTTAAGTTCCTATGGCCCAGCACCACAGAGGCTGCATTTTGAAGTAGCTATCTTAAATGAAAGAAGGATGGTGCTAGATACTTGTCATCTTTGTGAATCTGGACCTAAGGTCCATAGACCTCTGGATAGCTGGTCTACGGGGCACTTAGCATTATTCAAATGGCCTGTAAGAGCAACCTCTGGCAGCTGACTTTATGCCATTGTACCTGTCCCGGTGGAGGCTAAATACTGTGTTGCATGACTGACCTACATATCACTGCAGAAGAGAGAATGTTCTCTGCTACAGTTTCTGCCAAGTGCTATAGAGCTCTGATTGGAGAGATGAATGATGGCAAATGCACTGCTAATAAAGCCAATGCCATTAAGTTAGAAAATGAGGCTGCTGTCATGTATGAGTGGTGGCAGAAGCATTTCTAGCTTAACAAGGTCTGACAAGACCTCCTCAACATGCTCAAATGAAATCAATGTCAACACCTAATCAGTTGAACAGGTAATGGGTTATTAAAACAAATTTAGACCCTAGATGCATTAGCTCATTTGGAAAGAAGGAACATGTAAGCCCTACAGATAATGTAAAATATTCTAACAGTTGTCACATTTGCCAGGTTCAAAGAGAAGCTGCTTTAACCTGGAGGGCTGAGATGGGTATGGCAGCATGGCGGCAGAATGTAGGGCACATCATGATTCTATGGACAAAGGAATTTCCAAGCTTTATCAGTTGCTGCCTGGGTTTGCATAACAGGTCGGCTCAATGAAATATACATGAGCAGCATCTGTTTCTGCTTTTAAGACCACAGTGTGCGACGTGAACCATCACCCACTGGATAGAAACTGGATGATAGGAGGAGAATCCAGCACTTTAATAAGCAACCGAGAAAGTATTTGCTGTTAAAGCTAGTGAAAGAGGCTGAAAGGAGTATGGACAAATGGACCTTAAGTTTTCTTAGGCTCTCATGGGTAAACTAGAGAAGCTAGAACTATAGCTAACCATCTCATATAGGGACTGGTTAGTGATATAAATCTTCTACAAATGCATAGCTACAAAAATGGATTTGAATAAATCCCTTGCCTTGAGAGCTAGTCATTGCCTAACCCATGGAAAGGAGGCAGATGCTGACACAGGAGAAAACAGCTCTGAGAGTCACTACCTAGCTGGGCTGGAGGTGCTGACCCTTCTCACATGAGAAAACTGGCAGTGTTCTACGCTGAATTGCATTTGGCTCCTGATCCCTCTTCCCCCCCCCCGCCATTCCAAGGCTGCTCCTGTGTCCTCCCTCTCTGGCCCCAAGCACTGCACTGCCGGCAGCAGATCCTTTCCCCAGCATTGTCCCACCTGTCCATTACAACAGGCTGATGCCTCACCACCAAACCAGAAAACCTGCGAGAGCAGCTTCACTTTCACATCAGTTTAAATGAGGAGTTGATTCAGTCAACAACCACAGAACTGGAGGAGGTGAAATGAGTACCGAGGCTCTTTCATCTTTCATTTTGCTTCTCACTGTTGCTACCAAGAATCATTGGAGAGACTGCTGGGCATGCGCAGCATACAATCCTGAGGCTTTTGTGGGCCACCTCCTCTGCAGTTATTAATCTGCTGCGTCTAAGTAATACAGGGTTTTGAACATAATACCTTCACTACATTTTAATGGACGTTCAAGTGTCATAAAGTATCATTCCATCATAAAAGATGGTCTTTATTGACAGACCAGGATAAAGGGAATCACGAAGTTTTTCTGTTTTGAAATACCACCAATAATTAGTTCCCAGCCACTCATCTCTGACAGTGAGAAACTCTCATTTTAGGCTTGGAAATAACCGATGGACACCTTTTCCCGCAGTCTCTAGAACTGGTGCCAAACGTCCAGCGGCGTCTCCCATTGCTCTCTGCCAACCTCGCCGCGGTGCCGCCGGCGACACCCGGGAGCGCACCGCAGCGCGCCAGCAGGTGGCGCCGCGGCCTCAGCATGGGCCGGCTCCCGCCCGCAGGTGCTGCGCCCGGGGCTGGGGAGCGGGACCGTGGCTCCGGCTGCTCCCGCTGCTCCCGCTGCTCCCTCCCGCATCTCTCCGGGGCCGGAGAGCGCCCCTCGCCCGCCCGCGGGCCCGGACCGTGCTGCCTTCATCACCGGCCGAGGCTGCTGCGGGACGGGCAGCGAGAGGCTGGCGGCGAGAAGGAAGGGTGCCTAGACATCTAGTCTAGGTCATGGTTTGCCTTGGAAAGGTTGGACCACTGATCCTTGGGGTCCCTTCCAACCTGGGATTCTGTGATGGGTTCTACGGTTCTATGAAACTCCTCCCACCCACGTGTGTTAATTCATCTCATGTACTGTGGAAAGTGGCTGTTAAAGGCATTGAAGGGGAAGCAGAACATCATGGCATGGATGGGTTATCCTGGAGGAGATGATGCTGACGCTCCTGCACAGTCAACATGCTCCAACCAGCAGGAAGAAAATGCTGGGGCTGGTTCATTCTTCCCATAGCTATGGACAACTGGAAACAGCTGAAAAGCTCCAGACACAGGCAACCCCAGCCTAGAGCAGGCTGGGTGTGTGTTACCTGGAGCAGACAAAGGCTCTGCTGTAAATGGGCTGGGGAATCACTCCACAACTACATGTTTCAAGCCTAAAATGGGTTCAAAGGCTGATGGCCCTTGCTAGCATGCTTGGAGAAGTGGAGAATGCAACCAAATCTCATGTTAGATGACATCGGTTCCCTCACAGTGGTGTGGAAGCCAGGCCAGCTGAGCAAAGCTGAGTCACTTTAGAGAGGATATTGGCCAGTCTGGCCTGTAACCACAGCAAGTGAACTGTTATTTTTTATGACCCTGAAGAAACGAAATTGTGCTTGGGTAGATGATAGTGTAAGGGATTAATTGGTGCTAGAAGAAAAGAGACTAGCTCTTGGTACAAGTGATCCATTTTGTCGTAGTACATTGATCAGAGTTGATGTCTCCCACTGCTAGCTGGCGGTCCAGCAACTGAACCCAATAAATGACCTGGTTTATTTTGCTGCTGATGCCTAAATTTTATAGTCCTGGACCTCTATCCAAATCCTCCACAAGTACCTTGCTTACCATCAACACTTCTCCCTTCTTTCTAATCTGTGATTTCTGGTTACTTCAGATGGAGTAGGTCTTTGAAGTGAGGAGAGAGGTACTCAGCATACCCAAAGACCTCAGACATTATTTTCAAGCTGTCCAAACTGTCATGCTGACCATTGCTGACCATGTTGGCCACCTTGTGCCTGTACTTCTAAAGCTAGTGCTTACAGGCATGAGAGGAGCAGGTGAGTCCTTCTCTGTCTACTCTCTTTCGCCCTCTTTATGTCATGTGGCTAAATACAGAACACTCTACTTATGATACTAATCTGGAACCTTCTGTGCTACTCTGGGGGTTTCTGAGCTCCCCTCTTTCTCATGAAGGTTGTCATTCTGCCCTCCTGTGGGATGACAAGTGGAGGGCTTCTTCCAGCCTACACTAAACTGGATGTTACAGAGCCACTTCATTTTGAAATCAGTACATTAAGAGAAACCTTGGATGTTGGAAGGAATGGAGTGAAATCATCACTGCCACAAAATCAAAATATGTAGTACAGATCTCATCAAGAATTTCTATCCTTCTTTCCCTGGGAAGTTGACCTTTTCTTGATAAGGTGACTCCGTATTTTTAGATAAAAATATATTGTTATTGTTAATTCCTCTTAGTTTTGACCACAGCAAGACTTTTCCACCTCTAGGTTGCCTTGCTGACTGTATGCAACCTGCCACGGATGTGTATCCAGCCCAAAGCTTGTCCTAGAAGCTCCAAACATCTTCTCCTTAATAGGACATCAGTCATGTGGAGGGAGAATGCTGAAACACTCCAGGAAAAACAATGTCCACGAATGGCTCCTGGGAGTGCTCTAAATGAATTATCCCATGTGAGAAGGTTCCCTCAGTGCCATCACACTTCCTGGCCACTCCTAACACCTGGGGCTAAAAATTGGCTCATATTTTATAAGACGTGCAGTAATCATCACTTCAGGGAAGCACTGGACCTATTTTACATGTGCAAACTGATTGCGACAGGGCTGTCAAGACAGAATCCTGACATGGAAAATTAACCATTTGTTTTCCTATGTAATCACAAAACTGGATGATGAAAGAGGCACAGTAAGATTTTATTTGATAGTTTCATAGTGAATTCTTACCTGGAAATCAATTTCAAATTCCTGAGAGAATGCATGAGTTTGGAAAGGTGCCTGAATGGTTCTGAAAAAAACCATCAAGTTTAATGGCAGTATATCAAATCAAGGAAGGAGTATTTAGTGAGAGCAGTATTTGGCATCATCTTTGACATCTTCATTAACAATCAGAGTGAGTACAATACATATCACTGACACTTCCAAAGGGCACTGGGTTAAGAGACATTGCTGAACTGTGGACGAAACAAAGGAATCCAGAGGGTTGAAAAAGTGGATAGAAATGAAAAATATGAGATTTGTTTGAGGGGAAAAAAAAGAAACATAAGGAGATCTATGAAAAATAACTTATGGGTACTAAAATTCTGACAAGCTGCTGAATGCCAGGCTGCGTATGTTCCTTCATTACATTGCTGTGCCAGGCCAAGGTGTGGCAGCTAATCTATTTGTTTATGTCATAGAGTTACAATAGCTCTCATGCGTTCTCACTCCACTGCCACGTTATGTTAAATTCAGACCAATATTGTTTGAGCAGTAGGGAGAAACCGGAGAAACTCTGGGGAAGATTGACAGAAACAATCTGAGATTTAACAGGAAAGAAATATATAAAATACAGCATAAAATACAAGATGTATCTAAGGGGATTTAATCAGAGTGTGTGTCTTTTCCCTGGTAAAGACAGAAAAGTGTGTCATCCTATATGCATAGATCAGACACCTAGACAGTTCTTCAGGCAGTGTCAACGAAACTCACAATCCAAGCACTCACAAACCATCACAATGGATGCCTCCTGTCTGATTTTGGAGGTGGACTGTTCTGTCACTGATGACACTGAAATATAGAATGCAAGCTCACAACAGGGGACTTTTAATCTGTGAATTCCATAAGCTTTTTTTGACATGAACACAAGCAGTTTTCACAGATGAAATGTCAGTGAGGAGTGGTGGCGATGGGTCAATGGGCTGGCATGGGGTGGATAAAACACAGCTACCCCTTTGCACCTCTGTGTTGTCCCATCTCAGCTTCTCACTGGGAGCTGCACACAGAGGCTCTGAGGCTCTGCTGGCACACTTATTCTGCTTTGTTGATTGCTGGGTCACTAACTGTGCTGCAGCACCAACTTGCTGACACCACTTCATTTCTGCATGACATAACAAAACAGGCCTTGGAGATTCCTTTGTAATGCCACAGATAGACATAAACAGATGCTCCAAACAGATGTAATCAAACACAGATGTGATCCGAAGATTCCCAGGCGGGGTCTGGGCTCCAGCCAAGCTACACGTAGCGCAGACTGACAGCAAGCTAGAAATGCAGCAAGGGGCTTACCTTTCCTCCCTGCTGCTGCTGGCTTAGCAGACTGAGCTAGATATGGTAGATAAACATGCACCAGCTGCTGGGGTGGCCAGGCTGCAGGATGGGCTTCATCACCCTCCATGTAGCGCCTGCCCCCGCCCTGCACTGGCTGCAGGGCTGCAGGATCTGTTGTCCTTGGAGGATCTTTCTTGTAGCCGATGATTCAGTCAGAGCCAGCTCTTCTCTTTACCAGAAACTACCCAAAGAGCCTGCTTCTTCCACAAAGGCTGTGTCCATAGAGAACGTGACCCTTTCCTTCTAGTGGGTGGTGAGCGAAAGGAAGTAGGCGAGTTTTCTGCAACTAGCAGAGAGGGCAGCAAAGCCATTCCTACTCTTAGAAAAACGCTAGTCTTGGGGCATGATCACTGAAAGGGGGTTGAGGAGGTTGCGGAGTGTGGAAAGTGGGAGATTTAGTGCCAGAAATTAATGGTGGGGAAAATGGGCCCTTCTTCCCATGTCACCCCTTTGCCTGATGCCACCATTGGGTTTCCACTCTTGCCGCCAGGTCTCCTTTTCCAGAATCTCCTGGTTCTCTGTCTCAGAAAAGAAGACAATGTTTCCTGGAGGATTACAGGGAAGACAGGTCAGAAGGTGAACAGGGACAAAAAGCAAGATAGCTTTACAAAAGGAGTAGTGCCACCTAGAGCAAGTCCCAGACTGGAGGTGTGTTTGGTGCAGGAAGAGTTGGACACATTTCAAGGAAACTTTTACTGAATAATTTCCTCATTTGAGGTCCTAGAATATGGGGGTGGGAAAAAAAATCCTCGAGATGTAGTTATCTAAGGGAATTCAATGTGTATTTGTATGTGAGAGAGGTAATAGCTCCTTAAATTGACTCATGATATGGGCTTGATCCAAAGTCCATGGAAAATCTCTGACTGACTTCATGGCTCCTTGGGGTGTAGGTGGGAACTTTGCCATTGTCTTCAAAAAGAACAGGGCCAAGCTTTTGCTCTTGGCCAAAAAACAAATGCAAGGGAAAGACGCAAATCCTTTTGAAATGCTTTAGAAATAATTTATTATTTTCATTTCCATAGCTATACCGTTGTTAATAATATTAAACACCCACGGATCTATTTTAAAGCATATTGTACCCAAATAGAAATTCTACACATATCTGCTTACAAGTTGTTGCAAAAAGGGTCACTTAATAGAAAAAGCAATCATATAAAGATTATATGGATTGAAAGTAACACGTTAAAGAGCGCCTCCCAGTCCTTTAGAAATAAGATCAACTGTTTCCTGGATTGTGCAGAGGAACTCTTTGCTTTTCTGAATAGCAATTTTATGTATTTCCTGACAGAAGGGAGCTGCATGACAGTTGCAGTGATTTCAATAGACAGGGCAAGTTGGAGTTTTTTCAAAAGCTTATACTAATAAAGTGGAAGACAATAAAAAAGTAACATTAGGAACCATAAAATACCCATTTGTCAACGTCCATATCGCCTGCAGAAAAAGAAATTAGGATTTTATCAACCTTTCTATGTAAAAACGTGGTGTGGCATTGAAATTATTGGAAGTTTTGGAGAGGTCTTTTGAAATGAAGGAGTCGTTTTAATTTGATATTTAAATTTATACAGTGTGTATATACAGTAATAGTTTCAGAAAGAGGCTGAGATTGGAAAACATACTATGATATGAACCAAGAAAAAAGACAGATTGAGATTCACAAAACTTTCTGAGATTTTTTGACGTCCCGTTTCTTTAACTTAACGTTTTCCATCTCTGTAAGTAGGTAACACCAAACTAAACTGATATTGACCAGCGCTGCCCTTGTCACCAAAGTTGTCCTTTTGAAGCACTGACTTTCACCGACTCCAGATTCACCTAGGGATGATCTGAGCATGTGTTTTGCGTTCCAGAATGCCTTGTAAATATAAACAAATCTTACGACTCGAGTACATTCAATGACAGGAGCGGGCTACCGCCGCGCTGACGATATTCGCCCCTGCATTACACGCCTTTTAAGGGCGATGCTGCTCGCCCTGACCAGCCACAGCTCCCCCCTCAGGTTTGTTTCCAGTAGAATAAGCTCGGTCAAAGGTGTGCTTTTCTTTCCCACCCCCTCGAGGTGTACCCACCTCAGAGCCCGCTGCAGAGACGTTCTCCGCCCGTGGCTCGCCGTAGGTAACACAAAACGCCGGGAAACGTGCGAGCAAAGCCAACTCTTCCCCCAAAACTCTTCTCCTCCGAGCTGCGAAGAGGATGGTTTGGGAAAAAAACCCGAAGAACCAAAAAATCCCCCCCTCAACTCTCAGAGCTCCACGACAAAGCGGGACAGAGAAAGGCAGCAGGGAGCTCCACCGGGGCCTTTGCACCCTTCATGCCCGTGTGGCCCTGCCCGCCGTGGCTCAGCTCGTAGAGCAGAGATAGTGGTTAGGGGGGTCCCCGGGGAGAGATAGCCTTTTGGGGTTTAGCGTCGGGGCCCCGCACGGCTGCCGCCCCCGGGAGGGGCTAGTGGGGAGTGGAGAGACCCAGCCCCTGGGGCTTCTGCAAGGAAAGCACCTGCCCCGTCGAGGAAGCGCTCTTCATTAAGTGCTGTAATGACCTTCCTCTTGGCGGGGGAAGGTGAGGCAAGTGCGTTTGTACGCCCGGCCGGAATTCCTCCTTCAGTGACGGCTTTGCCCGAGCTTCTAGACCCCTGTTAGAGTTACGGCAATAGGAGGGTTAAAAAGCCCCAGGAGCTCCGGCAGCCGAAGGGGCCCCCGCCGCACCAGCGACCCCCACGGGCCCCACCGGCAGTGGGCAGTGGCCAAGAGGGGCGGCGGACTGTCCCCAGCTCCCCCGTGTCTCCCCACTGCCTGGCACAGATTCTCTCTCCAGCACGACCCCAAAGGACAGAGAGGAGCAAAGATTTGCTCCCCCTTTTTCACATTTAGGGGAAATGCCACTTTTCCCGGTATAACATTTCCTTCCCCTGCCACTCCGCCGTCCCTGCTGGAAAAAGAGAAAGGCCAACGAGGCACCTGGGCCGGCCCCAGGCAGACGGGTGGCTTCCGGCAAGGCCTCCACAGTGGCTCTTGGCTGGCGGTATCCGCCCCGGGGTGCGCCCGCTGGTGCTCCCTCCGGTGCGTCCTCGCCGGAGGCGAGCCTCTGGCCTGGGCACGTCGGCGCTCGCCCGGCCGCGGAGCGCCGGGGGAGAGCTTGTGCCTGTGATGCTTGCTCTGCGGAGGAGCCGTTTCAGAAGGCGCCCAGGGCATAAGGATGGACGGATACTCCAGAGAGGAGTAAGGGGAGGCCCGCAGACTGCCGGGACCTGCCCTCGCCAACATCAAAATGACACACGCGGCTTTGTCGGCTCGATTGGCCCCTCTGAGGCGGCATCTTTCGGGAACTGCAAAGAAAATACTGTCTTGCAGTCACTGTAATCCACGGTTTTCATTTACTATTATTCAATCAGGATTTATCTCTGTTTTTTTAGGAGGCTACTTTTCCAGGACTGTTACCCGATACTGATCCATTAAATCATTCCAGCTGAGAGATTAAATGTATGATTTGCAACCAGCTGGATTTCTTAAATGGTGTCTTCGCCTCCCTTCAGCGTATGAGCAGACCCGACGAGAAAACACTTTGCTTTGGCATGGAAACCTGCGCATTTGCCCGAAGATTACCACACGGAGTACATTCAATGCCAACAGTATTCGCTTCCTTTCTCTTCACTGGATTAGATTTCCCCCAGCCATAAAGTGCCTCCAAAAGCGAGATACCATCGAAATGCCAACGCCTGCCGACCAAGCGGGTAGGCGGCAGGCTTAAACCTTCTCTAACACCGCAACTCCTCTCCGCCTCTGTCAGGGCTCCAGCGAGCCAGGGAAGGGGGAGCCGGGGGCAGGGTTCCTCCCTTAGTGCCCCCTCGGGGGGCGTTCTGTGGCCTCGAAGGGCGGTGAGGGGGGAGAGGCAGTCTGGAGGCCCTGAGTCCTCCGGACACAGCTCCCCGCTGCGCACCTCGACGTTTGCCCCGGCGGGGCGATGCGTAGGCAACAGCGGACCTCCGCAGTCCCTTCCCAGCGGGGAGGGGTTTTGGGAACCAGGCTTTACGTGGGGTGCCAGCCGCCCTTGTGGGGTCCCCGTGGGGATCGGCAGTGCAATGGCCGGTCCTTCCCTTGCCGGGGTCGGGGGTTTGTTTCACAGCCATGGTGACGGCTGCAGTGCCCGGGTGAGTATCGACAAGGCGGCCTTATTTGCCATCGCCCGACACCGGTCGAAGCAATAAATATGCCCGATTTAGAGTAATTATGGAGAACGACTAGCTGCCCTCCACCTCCGGAGATACCCCACAGGGACGGCATCTCGGAGACAGGCAGAAATAAGCATCAGATCTCAAAGTAATAACGTTTAGGTGTGAAACTCCGTCGATTTTGCTATGTCAGTTCTCCCGAGGGAAAAAATAGTGTCCCTCATAAGGTGAAAGGGATCTGGGGCTTTTCCCCGACCGGAGCCGCGGCACTCCGCCGCACCTATGGAGGAGAAAGAAGTGATATTTACTGGTTATAGTAGGGGAGATGGAGCGCGGCACCTGCAGTAGGAAAGCCCGGTGTCGGCATCGCCTCTCGCCTCCGACCGCTTTGGTTTCTGCTAGAATCGCTGGTGAGGTGGGACTATACTCCTCCGTCCTTTTTAACTGGGGAAGGCAGCGAGGTGAGCTACGCAGGGACGGAGCCGACCCCCATGCCACTCTCTCCACGGTCACTCATGGGGCCCAGTCGCCCTGCTCCGCGCCCCGGTCAGAGCTGCCAGTGCTTTCCTGCCCCGCGTTTGGTTTCGTTTGATTCCAGGAGGAGGTTTCCAAACAGTCCTGACTTTCCAGTTGTTGATATTTTTGTTGGGTGTGCTCTCGACACGCTCTTCAGAGCGATGTCCTGAGCTGTTTCTTAAGTTTTAAATGTCCCCTCCCTTCGCAGCGGCCTCGCTCGCTGTGCGGTGCGTAGCGCTGCGGGTCTGGATCCTCTCCCCAAGCAGCTGCTGGGCTCATGTGTAACCGAATAACTCATGGCATGGAGAGAAACTCACTGGTCCTTGGCCCCGCAGCAGCCTGGGAGCCCCGTCCTCCCGCTCCAGCAGCCCGCTGCCCTCAGCGCCTGCAGCCCTGAGAGGCCGTGCTCCTGCCCTGCTCCTCCGGCTCGGCAGAGGCAGTGGAGCGGATTGGACGGAGCGAGCTGCGGAGAGCGGAGCCCCGCCTGCCCTGGGTGCGGTGAGAACCAGCCGGTTCCCCGCGACGGGGAGGCCTCGGCAGCCGCGGTGGCAGAAGCCAGTTACCGCTTCGTTTCACAGCGCCGGGGTAAAGAGAGGGTTCCCTGATCGGCGATCAGGTCGGGCCTCCCTCCCTCGGGGATGCCACTAAGTTAGATTTTGATACTGCTTTTCCCCACCACGCAGCTCTCTGGCGACAACAGGAGAATGATCTTTAGCCTATTTCGATTAAACGCATCCCGCTGATCCAAGTGCGTTCGAAGTTACCTGCCCTCCCCCGGCAGCACCCTGAGGTGTGAAGGGGGAGATATCTCACCGACGGGTGACTGGCCATGCACCCTCGCCTTCTCCTTGTCCCCGCGGACTGCCTCCTCCGGGGAGGCCGCATTCCCCGGGGCACCTGCCGCTGGGGCTTCCGGAGCACCGGCCGAAAGCCGGGCCCCGTCGCGGGGACAGCAGGTGCGGGAGGCGGGCGCGGACCTGCCCCCCCGCTCACTGCGTAGGGGATCGAGTGTTCGCCAGAGCCTGCCCGCGCTGCCGGCAGCGGGGTCAGTGTGCGACCCCCCGGGCAGGGTGGTCGGGCGAGGGGAGTGGAGGAACGCTGTTGCCTTTGCTGCTGAAGTGCTCTCCGGTCGAAGCTCTGATCCCTCCCCGACCTCCAGCACAATCAACTACAACCATACCCGAGCTTCGGAAAGGTGGTGTTGGGGTGTCTCTGTGCAGACCCAACCTCCTGCACGACTAGGAATCACTCTTCCAGTGTGATCCCGGGGGCCTTGCAGCAAACTGCTGCCTTTATAAAGTCCCGCTTTTTTACTTTTCACCCCTCCGGTTTTTCCTTCCTCACTGTTGCCGGCCCGTCTCGCCTGTGTTGACACCCAGACGAGCTCCTGCCAGTCACTTTTCAGACTCAGATGTCCGTCGTTTTAACTACTGGCTTGGTTTTTGTTTCTTCTTTTTCACGCTGCAGCCTATTTTTGGAGAGCAAGGCAGCTCAAATGAATATTCTTGATGAAGGTAGCTTTCATCGGTTCTTCACAAAATCTATTCCCCCTTCCTCCCTCCCTCCCACCCTTTAGATACACAAGCGCCATACCGAGGTTTGCATTTTTCATGGCGGGACAGGCAAGTCTATAAAAGGCATGTTTGTTTTTCCTGGCTGTTTCAAATATGTATTTCCTGGAGGACTTCGCATCTAATAGGGTCATCAGAAGCACATGTGCGATTTTCATCTTTCCAAGTGATTTCTCCTTTCCCCACTCCCCTTTCTGCAGAGCAGCACTGTTTGCTGATGTAACATGTTACCTGCCTGCTCACCTTAGCTCCCGCTAAACCTCTGTTTCCCTCTGCATCCCAGACTGTCGGTGAAGTCACAATCTGTTTCCGTGTGTCTGATGGGGTTTTTTTCCCCCTAATGAGTATAGGCTTTCTCTTTTTTCCCCCTTCTTTTTCTGTCTGTAGGGCGCCGGTCGGGCTGCAGGCAGGAGTAGCTCATTGCTCTGCAGCCCAGCAGCAAGCACGGCCGCCTGTCGGTGCCCCGGGGTGCGGAGCAGGACCGGCTCTGCGGAGCCCCGGGACTCTGGAGAAAGGCGAATTTGATATTTAGTGTTGGAGGCTGAGCGTTCTTTCCCGAAGTGCGGGGGGTCAGGGAGGGGGGAACAAACTCACCCTAAACCGACAACCAGCCCCCTCTCCCGTTTATATGAGTGGGAAGGAGATGGACCTCCTTCCCGGTGCCAGGAGGGGAAGCTTTGCGCCCCACTCCCCGCAGCAGAATGAGAAGAAGCTGATCAGGCAGGCCAGCTCCTTAGTTGAAGTATGTATTTTTCCAAACCCCAGAGCTACTCTCCTTCAGACAAAACCCTCACCTTTTCCTTGTGTGCTGAAGCACTGAAAGTTCCTTTCAGTATGTTTTTCTTGGCTGTGTGAGCCGCGGCGGTTTGATTCACTAAGCAGAGGAAGCTAAAAATCTCTGCAGTAAGGGCCAGTGTACAGTGTTCTCATCGCCATTCCCCTACATTATTTGTCATGCTCAAGTGAGGGTTTGTTCAAGACAAGGGCTTGCTCATACCGGGCTGCATTTGTTTCTCCTAAAGAAGGCAATAGATTTTGTTTCCGGGTCTGGTAACAGGAGCCTGAGCTCCTTACACAAACGTCGCTGGGCAGACAGGGGCACTTCCAAGGCTTTTCATTCCGGGGCTGGAGCAGCACCCCTCAAACACACATCGAGGACTCAGTTTGGCCCAAACTGCTGAGCCAAAGGGGGAAAGAGGGACCGCAGCTTTCTCTGGGGTAGCTCACAAGAAATATGCGGAGTAGGCGACTTCTCTCACCTAGACAGTGTTGAATGCCTGCAAAATAGCTTGTACCATCCAAAGTAAAACGCAGCCGTACAGTCTTGTAGATGGGATACGACTGTTTCCTAAAGGGTCCTGCTTACCCCAAAGGGAAGGTGCTTAATCTGCAATCTCTGTCATATGCCCCCCTGCTTATGGGAAATTCTCTGACGCCAAAACCCCTGCTGCCTGTCCCCAGTAAAGCAACATATGTCCCTTCGGGGTTAGTGCCACATCTTCAGGAGCCTGTCGGGATGCTCACCCTTCACCTCTGTCAGTGTTGTCCTGGCAGGACGATGAGCTGTGACCTGGCAGGACCACCAACAGTGATTTCTGTCTTAAACGTGCAATTTCTCGCATAACGCTTTTCAGTGGAGCACCAGGACAGGTAACACTCATACAATAAAGCACAGGGCTTCCCAGCTCTAGTACACGTGAATATTCAGTGCCCTGCTACCCAAAGGAATTACTTCAGTTACGGTTCTGGGGTCCATAAATGCTGCATTCATTATGTAATTTTGGGAGGGTTTAGTTTGAGGTCAAATACCACCTTTAGTAAGTATGTATTTATATATATATATATGTGTATGTGTGTGTGGGTATATGAGAGAATGAGCCCACGCTACAGGGGCTCAGCTGTGGGCTTTGTCCACCCCATCCCGGCCTCAGCTCGGGGATAGCCAGGGGGACTTCCAGGGATAAAGCCGGCCGGATCCCCACCATCTTTTTATTTATGCCCCGTAAACAACCAGCCATGAGACAAGATATGCCCTATGTAACGTAATGCTAGTGAATCATAACTAATCTGTTTAAAACCAAGGATTAGTCACGTCAGTTTCGGCATATTCATTTATCGGGAACTTTTTCTGTGCGTGGAAAATCGGGGGGATTTGGGTTAATTTACCAAACATCATTACTAAGGCAAGTACGGTCTGATAAAATGAGTCGTAACATGTACGGGTTTTCAGGTTGCATTACACACGTCCCATCATCTGGGCTTTAAGCTGTGTGTGTGCTCCCTTAATGCTAGATCAACCTGGAGATTTAGGCTTTTTCTTACTTAATTGACTTCAGCGACTCGCCTTTCCTTCATCTGTCCGTGTATGAGCGATCCCCGCTGCAATTTACAGGAGTTATCACAGCCCCTCGTTTTCAAAGGGCCTTTCTCACCCTGTCAGCCCTTCATTTACTTTTCCCGATCGAATTCTGCCTCTTCTGTGCAATATGACCTTTTATTAACCACGTTAACCCCATCCTATTTTCTTACCGCCTCTTTAAATGTTCCCCATCTTGGCTTTACTCTCTCCCTATATTTTTTTTCCCTTCAGCGGGCAAAGCCTGAAGGCTTTCCTTCGGTTTCGAGGCCATGTTTATTAACCCAGTCATTCTGTTTTCCTTCCCAAACTTACTTCTATCTCTACAAGTACAAAACTATTAACTAGCCAATTAGTTCATTCTTTGCTATATTGCACCACTGCATGTTATTTTACAGGGACCTGGGATCGTCTGTATCCCTAGGAAGCAGCGGTTCCTCTATTTGTGAAATGTTTATTTTCAAGCGGATTAAAATTCATAGCTAAAATTATTAGATGCCCCTCAACGGAAATAACAGGATCTGCCATTTAGACCCTAATGCATGCAGGACCACACTGGTGCGCTCCCACAGCACAGGCAGCAGCCACATCGTCTCCGCTGGGGAAAAATCACCCCAAAGAACAGAAACAGGAGGAACATAAACCTAAGCATACCACATTGTCTCCTCTGTAACACTGGATTTGTAACCACGAGTAAGAGAAAGCTCTTTTCCCGAGACCGATCCTTCCCATTACCAACATCCGTACCTTCCCTTGCATCGATTTTAACGGGGCCTCAGAGAAAAGTGCTTTTACCAGACACCCACAAACGCGTCGAGGCGCTAATCCAGCCCCAGATTATATCAAATTAGGACATTGCCTGCACAAAACTCCCGCTGATTGAAATTTCAGACAGCGTCTGAAACCTGGACACGATCTTTGCTGATCTGCACAGATTTCTATCCCGCTTGAAGCCATATCGTTTTCTCGGTTTATTTTTCACAAGTTTTTCATTTTAGGGAAGAAAATAAAAAAAGAGGAGAGAGAGTATAAACCCTCTTGCAAGCTCTGTACAGCGTTTTAAACAGATGATTTATCACATTCGGTTTGTAGTAAAGAGTTGGTAAGGGGGAGTGAAAGCTGTAGTGGAATCACCCTGGGCTCTTTTCATTAAGCAAACGTGCAAGTAGCTTGTCTGTCACTTTTGCCACCAGAAAGGTTAAAAAAGGAAAGGAAGAAAAAGGAGAGGAAAGAGAAACCCCGTTCCCGGCATCCCTCCCACAGGTGCTGGAAGGGCAGTTCCAGTCCAGTCATGCGGGACCTGGAGCAGGGTCTCGTGGCGGTCACTGTGCAAAGATAGGCAGCGAGCCGGCTTTGTACCTGGGCGGGAAAACCCGCGGCCTGCCCCGCCGTGCCCTGGGGGGGAACGGGTGGACGACCTCCCCTCTAGCCCCAGGGCCCGCAGCGCCCGTCCTTCCCCGTCCCTTTGCCTCCCCTCTCCGGTGCACCACACTCCCCGGACCGGGCACCCTACGTGCCCCGCCGTTGCCCCGCGGGACACTCCAAATCAAGCAGGGATGCAAGGCACAGTCTGACTCTCCTGGAAGGGGGGCCCCCGACACCGTCCGTGTGTCCGCTGCCTCTCCCGGCCATGCTCTGTCAGCCGCGGCTACCGGGCACCCAACACCAGCCCGCGGGGGAGTGAAGCAACCGGACGCCGAGTTAGATTTCTAAATTTTATTATAAAATAAAAGCAGAAATATTTTCCAAAGAATGTATTCACATAATATAAACAATAAACAAAACTAAGGTGAGTGACTTGCGGTTGATACTGTCGTTTAGGTCTAAACTTGAGCAGCAATTCCTCTTCTTTTGTAAAGCCTGCTCCTGCCGTCGTTGCACACAGAGGGGAGAACCATCTCCTGCCTTCCTTTGCGGCCGGAGCCGGGCCATCACTTCCTTTCCCACCCAGCAAATGGCGAAAGCACCACAGGGACGAGGCCAAAGAAGCCGTCTCTCTGCATAGCATCAGCTACAAGAAGGTTACAGAGTCTGCCTAGAGCGCGTGTTGCTGCTATAATTTGACTACAACTTTTGTATTCTTACTTGAAATTGTACATCGTACACCTGCCACGGATACATAGCTACAATAGAATACTGGGAGCGATGTGTAACTTCCAAACAGGCATGGCAACAGCGGCCTTGCGCTTCCCTTTCCTTCCCACCCCTCGGAAAAGTACAAATGAAAGTTACCAATGTGCCTCTTCCTATACAGATCAGCCCTATCGAGTGACACCACCGAGATACGTGAAGTTAAGGCTGGAAAGAGCTGCTATACCGAATCGCCTTACAGCCTGCCGTGAAAAATCACAGCTCCTGTCCTACGCTCCTGAGACCATCTCTAAGCAACCCTTAAGGCTTTTCACAACACCACTGCCCACAGCCGGGACTGATGTCTTCCTTCCAAACCCGCAGCCAGCCTGCTGCCAAAGGGCACAACACATCCACTAAGGAGTTTGTCATCGCTTTTAAAGTCTCTGATAAGATTAAGGAGGAAAAAAATAAAAGAAAAAAAGGAAAGGAAAAAGGCGGGCTGGTGCGAAGGAGGGAGCGCGTATACGGTTTTAAGAGCCCAGATCGACCAGGTTAGATGACATTGGATTGAGGATGGAGTCCTGCAAGCTGTGGTGGTGCATGGGGTCGGAGCTGGGCACGGGGATGGCGCTGGGGCCCTGGGGGTGGCCGAGGCTGTGCAGGGGTTGCAGCCCGGGGTTGGAGCTGAGCAGCAGCGCGGGGCTGGAGGAGGTGTGATCCGGGGTCCCTGACGGCGTCTTCTCGTCCTCCGAACTCCCCAAAACTGTCTTATTCCCGTTCATTGACGCCGAGAGCGGGTTGTGGCTGTTGGAGTTGGAATTCTCGTTGTTTTCCCTATAGAAAACACAAAAGAGGGAGGGAAATCACCGTGTGGCCGCCGCTGCGGGGCTCGCACCGCGGGAGCGGGAGCGGAGCGGGGGGGAGTTGGCTCCCGGGGGCGGCAGGCGGCGGGGAATGCAGGAACAGGAGGTTTACAAACTCTGCAAACCTCCAAGGCCTCTTCATCTGGCGCAGAGGTCTAAGGTCTGCCGAGCTTGTAAACAGAGTCTCCCACTAGCCCAGCGGAAAGTGTCACTTTGCCAAAACGTCATTTTCTGCGTCTAAAGAGTTTGCGCAGCGTGGGGAGGGAAAGGGGAGGAAAGGAATGGAAGAAGACATAGAAAAAATAAAATAGACTTTTTAACTGTAAAACTGCTCCCGGAGCTGAAGAGAAGGTCCTGGGAAGGCCAAAGCACGGCGGGTTGCAGCGGGATCGCTCTGCGTAGCAACCCGCCCCCCCGGCTCGCACCGAGCGGGAAAGGCTTTTGCTTAAGTTACTGGACCATTTCTCTTCCCCTCGCCACGAGCTTAAAGCTCAAAACATAGCCCAATATGGAAGATCAGGCAAGGAAAGCGACGTAACTCGCTTTTTTATCCGGCCCTCTCGGGGAAGGCTCGGCTCACCCGCCGCCATCCCTCTGCCCATCTCGGGCGGCCGCTCCCTGGCGCCGCGGCGAAGGGAACTGGCACCGCCGGTGCGACTACCGACAGGGGCCGGCTCGGGAAAGCAGGGCGGCATTCCCAGTTTCACCACCGGTAAATACCGAGAGATCGCTGGAGGCTGGCCAAGCCCTTCCAAACACATATACGTGTATATATATATATGTGTGTGTGTGTGTATTATTTTTTAACTGACAGGAGCAAGAGGGGATGCGGGCGGCCGTCTCGCCAAGGCTAATGCGGGTTTTAGACATAGCCCTGGTAGAAATCCTTGAAACATAGCCCTGTCTGAGATACTGAAGACGATGGAAGTCTTCCTTAAACAAAGTTTCTGCGGAAGCTATGAAAGACGCTATCTGGCAGAGGGGCCCTATCCTGAAGAGTTTGGTCGAGAGAAGCGAAGCCATTGCGCTGACGGTTTTTCCTCAATAAGGGCTGCAGGATGTGCCTGGAGATACTTGGTGCCAAAAAAATAAAAACAGACAAGAAAGCTCTGTTTGAACAAGTTTGCTTGAGTGAATGGCAATCCCATGAAAGGTCTGTTTTCCAAAGCCTGGAGTGTAATATTAAGTTGAGTATATTCTTCAATGTCAAAAATCTTGTCTCTGGAGACCCGTAAAATTTGATCCCCCCCCCCCCCAAAAAAAAAAACCAAAACCAAAAAAGATGGAATAAGTGTAACCTCCATTTCCTTTGGATATTTGAAGGTGAGTCCCTGCTATCAGCAATAAAAAGAACCTCATACCTCTCGTAAAAGCCACACTTGTGAGGATTTGAAGGAAAATTAAAGCGCTAGCACCGTTTGGGGAAACGTATGGATCAAATCCTTGCGGAGCCCGAACCTGGCGGGCTGCACAGCTGTGCGGCCCTTCCCAAACCACATGAGGCAGAAACAAAAAATAGAAGTGTCCTCCGAGGCACGGATCTACGGGAGATTCCTAATCCGTTAATTAGCGGCTCAGGTCATACGATAAGATCCGCATGAACCGGGCAATTGGGAGACCTGGTGAGGAGCCACTGTGGAGCTAGAGGACGCTTTCTCCTTCTCCGAACCGTCTTCCTAAGGCACAGGGACTGCTGACGGAAAAGTCATCCCAAACGCCAAAGATGCAGGCATTAACCTCTGCCCGGCAATTTATAGTGCTTTCATTCCATTTAACGAACCCCCTTCCTTCCCCCCCCCCCCCCCCCCCCAGGTTCAGAATCACCTTCGGTCTAAGAGTATACTTCTATTAACATGCATTCGTGAGCACCTTGCCGAATAGCGAATAGGAACCGCAATTTAACGAGCGCCATAAGAAGTTGCTCAGGCCAGTCCCTGTCCAGGTCTCCCTTTTCAGGCTGGGACGCAGCATTAGAGGTGTTTTTTGCTGACAGCATTCAGATCCGCTCGTTCCCGGCTGCTCTCCCGGGCTTTCCCTCTTTTCACCGGGGAAATCCTCAAGAACACCCTCCGAGATGCGTGGGGCGCCGAACCCACAGTCCCGGGCCCCGCCGCCGGCCGCTCTCCCCGGGCCGTGGGCCCGCACCGGCAACCCGAACGCCGACGACGGGACGCAAGGGGAAGAGGAGGCCGCGCTCCTTAACCAGGGGTCGCCGCCGGCCCTGGGAAGCACCTCCGGCAGAAGCGGCTTCCCCAGGGTCGCCGGGGAGTGGGATCTTGGTGGGGAAGGGATCCCGAGGGCGTCTCCTGGAGCTGCTTTTGACGGAGAGACGCCGTCGCCGAGCGCCCACCTTGCCGCGGAGAGCCCAGTCCCTCCCGCGCGTCCCATCCCGCCGGCCTCTCGGCATTCGGGAAAGGGGCAGAGTAGCAGGAGAGGGGCGAGCGGCAGGGCCGGGGAGCCGGGGCAGCTGGGGAAGCCGGGAGATCCGGGGAAGTCCTACCTTTCCTTGGCCTCGGCGGCGCGGTCCCGCTGCCGGCGGTTCTTGAACCAGTTGCTGACCTGGGTGGTGGTGAGGCCGGTGGCCTCGGCCAGCTCCCGCTTCTCACGGGGGGACGGATAGGGGTTGTGGGCGTACCACTCGCGGAGGACGCTGCGGCTCTTCTCCTTGAAGCAGTAGCTGGTCTCCTCGCCGTCCCAGATGGAGCGGGGCAGCGGGAACTTGCGGCGCACCCGGTACTTGCCCACCGCCCCTAGGGGTCGCCCCCGCAGCTTCTCCGCCTCGATGTAGTGCGCCTTCAGCCAGAGCTGCTGTAGCTTGGGGTGGTTGTGCGCCGAGAACTGGTGGCTCTCCAGGATCTTGTAGAGCTCGCGGAAGTTGCCCCGATGGAAGGCCACCACAGCCTTGGCCTTCAGGACGCTCTCGTTCTTGTGGAGGTGCTCGCAGGCAGGGAGGGACCAGAGGAACCGCCCCAGCCGCTCGATGTTGCCGCCTTGCTGGAGCACCTCGCAGACGCAGGCCACTTGCTCTTGGGTGAAGCCAAAAGTCGGGAGCATCGACATGGTGAGCCCTGCCCCGCCGAGCACCCTATGGCCGCATAGAGGGGAGCGGCGCTGGGCGGCGGGCAGCGCTCGGCATACGGGGCCGGCCCCGGGGCGGTGGCGCCCGGCGGGGCCCGGTCGGGCGTCACGGCCGGGCGCGGGGAGCCGCGGCCATCGGAGGCGCCGGGCCCGGAGCGGTGGCGGAAGCCGGGGTAAAAAAGGCGAAGAGCGAAGAAAAACAGAAGAGAAAGTCTCGGGAGCCCGAGCGCGGGCGCCTTTTCCACCCGGCCGCCTCCTTTTTGTAAGTCCAAGTTGCGAGTGTAACTTCGTGCCTCTTTTGTCTCCTATCTGCAGCGCTCGCAGCGGCCGCGGCTCTCCCACCCCCACCCCCCTCGGCCGCCGGTTTGGGATCTCCCTGCTTCCCCCCAACCCCCCGCAGCCGCAAGATCCCACATAATACAGTGGTAAAGCCCTGCTCCCTCGCTCCTCTCCCTCTCGGAGTTTTTTCCCCCCTTTCTTTCTCTATCTCTCCTTTTTTTTTTTTTTTTTTTTAATAATATTATTCTAAGCTGGCATGAAAAGTGATTATCCGCGCTGTGATTGGTCCGGTTATCTGACCCGGGGACTGCCAGGAGAAGACAATAGTTTTAGTCAAATTATTTGCCATGGTGACGCTGTCAATCAGGGGTAACCCGATCTGTTTTGAGGTGGCTCCCCGGCTGGGTTGACAGATTGCTCAGATCCACTCAGAGGCGGCCCTGCGAGCTCAGATATTAGCTAGCGAGGGAGAAATTTCCGCCGTGATTGACGCTGCAGGCGCCCATCGTGGGAGAGGGGGAGCGCCGGAGCGCTAAGCCCGGGCCCCTGCCTCTCGCCGCAGGGCGCTGCGGGACAGAGCCGTAGCCCCTGCCGGGCCCCGCAGCCCCGTCTGGATCCCGTTGTCCCATTCGTGCCCCGCCGTTCCGGACCGCGGGCTCTGCCGTACCTCGCACCCGCGGCTGCGGTGGGGAGGAAAACCCGCCTCCAGCCTCTGCAGAATGTTTCTTTCTAAACGCGTTAACTTATACCCTCTCCCCAGCGCCCAGTAACAACTGTTGGAGAGTTTTATAGGGAAGGGGCCTCTCATGTACAATAGAGACCCTGTTCCTGACCTGGGATCCCATTACACGCTGATCATACCTGCCCGGGAGCTGGGAGGGGGCACGATGACACAGGACGGGGACGGGTTGCTTCTCGTTAGCCGCCGGCCGTGCCCCGTCAAGCTCCGGTGCCCCGGGCGCTGGCATTGGTGCTCACCGGACGCTGGGCATTTGTTTCTACTTGATTTCCAGGCTCGTGTCGGAGTGTTTCGTCCAGGAGAGGAACACGTGTAAAAGTCAGAGACACTTCGCGTGATTAAGCGGACCCCCATCATCCACGCGTGCCCATTGCACGGCGTTTTATGATACTGGCTGTGCGAGGCAGGGACCTGTATCCTTTCCCGACCCTTTCTGTCTGCACAAAGTGAAAGGCGGAGGGGAGAGGCTGTGCAACTCGGAAGGTCGGGAAGGATGAGCGGGAGAGCCGAGCGGACGCAGGGTTGTGCGGTGCCCCGCGGGAGCGGCGAGAACGGCGGCGGGAGCCGGAGCTCCTCCGGGTGGCGGCACCCGGGAGGAGCCTCCCGGCCCCGACCTCAGGGCAGTTGCCATGGCCTTTAATGTTCCCCGTTTGCGGAGAAATAGTAATAACTAATCCCACAGGCTCTTTCTACTCCATTTGCTGCCCTGACAGGAGCGGTCTCTGCAATTGTGGGCTCCTGGTACGGTACTTTCTAGCCGCCCCGGCGCTTCAGGGATTTAGCGAGGCCACAGGAGACCGGGCTGCGGCCCCCCGCCCCGCGGCCTGACCCTCCGCGGACGGTGGATGGAGCTCCCGTGCCGGTCCTGGGTGGGGGTCGTCCCCGAGGGGAGGCGAGGCCGGGGCCGCGGCGAACTGCCCGGCGGCTCCCGGCAAGGACTCGCGCCAGGGCTGCAGCCAGGCGAAATGCGGCGAGGGAGGGAGGCAGGAGGAGGAAGAACGTGGGGACAGATCAGCCCGCGTTCAGCTCCCAGCGCGTTCGGACGCCCGTGCGTATCCATGCCTGTGCCTTCTCGAGTGCACTCCGCTCTGGAAGCTGGGTGTCCTACCTGTCCGGCCTTTTCCCGAGTGCTGCCATCGAGAAGCGGTGGCAAGCGAACGGCTCCAGCTCCTGATCCCCCAGGGACGCAAAATAGGAGCTTCCTTTGCAGGGCAAGAGAGAGGCAGCTCAATTTCGTTTAAAACAAATTGGGGAATGTTGATGATGGGTCCGTAACCCACCTCACTATCTCCCCCATTGCCCGTTTCTCCTTCCCCCCCCTTTGCAAAATGAGCCCTCGGCCATTTAGTGCCTTGATGCCGGCCGATTTCTGAAAGATTCAAACTGTGCTTGTTTGTAAACGAAAGCATCCCGATCTCAGCGCTTCCCGGCCGACCTAAGCGGCTGGATAAATTTGCAGCCCCAGCTGTAGCGACCGGTCAGGGGACGGGAGAACCGATCCACCGCGAACGTTACTCGGAAACGGTGAGAGAAGCACAAAACCCCTCTCCCACCTCCTTGTGCCTTTCGCGAAGGGGATCATAGCGCAGTTAAGCTCCCGCCTGCATCGGGGACCACGGCAGCGAGGAACAGAGCTAGCGGGGGCTGAGCTGCACCCCCTTCCCCTCCCCACTACCGCACTCAGCCGCCCCACGTTTATTAGGGGTATACCTGATTCCACTTCCTCTCCTTCCATCTCACAATCACAGCGGCTGAATCTGAGCGGGAGCAGCTGTTCACCCTAGCCGGAAAGGAGATGTCAAAACCTGTTGCATGGACTTAGATCTGAGAAAGTGTCTTCTTAGAACCCTAAAATGTGAGTACAGAATCTATGCGCCAGCCCCGCCTTAGGCGCTTTCACTTCAGGCTGCTTTAGCCTTCAGCCTGCAGCTTGCGCGGAACGCTTCCTCGCTTCCCGAGGCGCCAGGCAGAGGCAGGGGCTAGCCCCTTCCCGAGCGCCCTGTATCAGCTCGCTTCCCAGGGCGATGGAAAATCAGCGACATCTGGATCCAAATTCTGTACCACTGCTTTTAACTTTCGGGAAATGAAATATTCCTGTATATGCTAGAAGAGAGGGCGATACCGGCTGCAAAGCCACGGCGCACGGGGCGAGTCAAGCTGTACTGACTGGCGAGCAAATCGAGCGATCGGGCGAGGGGCTTCTTTTCCTTTTTGGAGAAAGAGCCTCGTTCACATCAATATTTCAGCACAGGAGGTGCGAATCGCCCGCTACCGTTTGCCCCCATTCACTCGGGGGTATTTTGCCTAGTGGAAAGTTTTATCTGGGCTGACCGAAACTCGTGCCCAACCCCGCTGCCTCCCGGCCGAGAAGCCCGGGGGCTTATCCCGGTCCCGGTCCCGATGTGACCTTGCCGAGGACCCACTCGGAAAGCGCCTTGCCCCTCAGCGCGGTCCTTGCATAGCACGAAGCAGTGTGCGAGGCCGTCAGTGTCAACACAATCATTGCGAAATACGAGCGAAATAAAAAAATCGGTTTTTTAATCTTAATGCTGTTTTTATCAACTGGGGTGCAGACTGCAGGGGAGAGGAGTTCGTGTCGCTTCCGTGGAGCCTTTCACTGCACGGAACTGATTCGTGTCCACGAGTGGGTGCCGAAAGAACTCTTCGGTTATCTGAAACCCTCCTTCTCGGTTGTGCCTCCATCGTCTCCTTGTAGCCAGCAGTCTGTGCGGGAGCCTGCAGGCCCGCTCCGTTCCCACTGAAGGCACCAGTAAAGACAGGGACTAACTTACCCAGACTCCTGCCCTGCATCTTTCCTTTCGGTCACGGCCTCTGCGGCCAGTCTTGCCCCTTCTACAGGGGCGCAGATGCCGATGGCAGAGCCCGGGCCAGACCCCCTCCAGAGAGGCGGGATAAGGGGAAACCGCTTGCCCATGTCCCTGCACTCACTCGCACGGAGCTGCGGACAAGCGTGTCCCTGACAGCCAGGATCGGCTCCCCGCGTGGGGAGGGCAGGGGGACGGAGGGTCGCTCTCCGCGGGGCGCTTTTACCGGCAGGAGTAGCGAACAGATGATAAACCCCTCTATCCTCACATGCCAGAAAGAAGCACATCTTCTCTGCTTGTGTCCACTATGGTGGCAAGGGACAGCAGGCAAATGACAAGCAACTTCAAGTTTTCCTTTATTTCCTTCTATTTATTTCTTTTTTCACTTTCTTTCCTTCTGGAGGGGGTGCAATACGTTTTCTCCTTAAAATCAGTGCGCTTTAACGTTACTCCCGATAGATATTTTTCTTGAATCACAGCGACCTTTGCCAGGATCCCGGGCCTACCTGCCCTCTGTCTCCCGAACCCGGGGGGGGGGGGGTGTCTCAGCGGCTTTCCCAGGGCACCGTGGGCGCGCACGTTTCTCCCTGGCGAGCCCCGATCGCCTCAGGCTGTCAAAGCTCACCCGGGCTTCACGGCGGCAGTTTGCAACCAGGAACGGCGGTTGTTCCCCCGCCCTCTCGTTATTTATTAGCGCTTTTATTAATTTTCGCGTTTTGTTTTAAACCCGGCTCCATCGCGTCACGGATGGGGCAGAAATCCTGCCCCGACCGAAAAAGAAAACACGTCGGAGGATCCCTGAGCGTAACTAAATTATGGCAAACAACAATAGGTTGTTGTTCCCTGATTTGGGGAGAAAGGAATAATTCAAAGCTTTTGCTGCGCGCAGTGCGCTGTTCCTCAAGGGGACCGGCCAAGGATTTCAGATATGTAGCGGGTAACTCGATTATGCTAACAAACTCTGCTTGAAAGCAAGCGTTGTGGGGCTGCGGGGCGGGAGAAAGTGGCGCTGGGGGCCGGGGGGAGCGGAGCCTCCACCCCAGGGAGCGGCCCAGGGCCCGCAGCCCCGCCGCTCCCCTCCCCCGGCAGCCGTTACCTGACGGCCGGACCAGAGGTGCTTGAATAACATTTACGAAAGAGATGTATTAATTAAGAGATTGGGGCCCGATGCGACGTGGCTGAGCTGGCCTCGGTGAACCTTCCCTCCACCCCCCTCCAGACCGCCCCCCGGTGAAACGGGACCCCGGGGCGGTCCTGTGTCCCCAGCTCAAGGCTCCGTAACCTCCCGCGCTCCCCACGAAACCCGATAGCCCCCCAGCCGGCTGAGGCTGCCGGTCCTGATTACTTTTATGTTATCCCTTCTCAATCTCGGGCTCAGGGCTGGGAGTTTTCACTCACTTCTACTACCAGCACCCTCCCGGCCGTTACCCCCAGCATCGACATGTATTCAGGGTGCCCCCCCCTCTACGGCCCACAGCCAGGGTCGGATCCCGCAGAGGGCACAGCAGGATGGGGGGCGGCCCAGGGGGGGGCCAGGCTGGTGTCCACCCCCTAACCCCCTCCGCTCCCCTGCAGCCGGGACCTCCGCAGATGCTCCGCGGCACAAGGGGACCCTCTCAGCAGACAGCGCGCAGCTTACAGACAAGACAACAACAACAAAAGGCACATATGGTTAAAATAAGAGGAGAGAGAGCTTTCTGCCTTAGGGGATTGGCAATAACTAGCCAAAAATGCAGGGTATTGAATCTAAACTTCTGGTGGGCTTCTGCGGGATTGACAACTTAAATCACACTACAAGCATCAATTTGACAATATTTGTAAACTTCTTGTTTCCAGGGATCTTCTTGATCAGAGATAGACCAGGTTGGTATGAGCTCGAGCCACGAAGGTCTTTTTTTCCTCCTCCTTTCCCCTCTTCCGAGTTGATGAATAGCGATCAGGTTTCTTCTAATGGCTGCCCCCTATTCTCACAGCCTCCCACAACTAACCCAAGAGCCTGTTTCCTCGACCTCAGTTAATTCCGCTGATTATTCCAAGATGATGAGGAAAGCACGAAGATTGTTCACTGCTCCTACCGATTCAAGGCATTTTTGTTGCCATCTCCATCCCTGCCGGCTCACGGGGGTTTGACGGGGGAGTATTTTTAGGAACTGGCTGCTCTCCCCTCCCTCCCGCCTTCCCTTCCCCAGGCTGCTGAGAGGTTCGGGGCTCCGGCCCTCGTTTTGCCGCTCCGTGGGGGCGCAGTCCCGATCCCTCGGGACACCCCACGCGTGGGGCCGGCGCAGGTGAGCCTCCCGCTCCCACGGGGCTCGTGGAGTGCTGAGCCGGGGGAGCGAACCTCCGGCCGCCTCTGGCAGCGCAGGGGGAATTTCGGCTCCCCCGTAGGAAGGAAAAGGGCTCCCCCGGCTGCGGGGTGGGCTGGGGCCGGCCCCACAGGGCCGGAGGCGGAGATCCACTCCGAGAAATCTCACTAGAGGGCTCTAATACTCAGCTCCGACCGCCGCTGAGAGAGGACGAGGCTTCGTCCTTAGTGTCCTTCAGTCTTCCAGATTGATGCAGCGTGGTGAAGTCTCCCCCAGCACTGTCAAAGGTAATTCACGTAGCTCATCACTATGACAAGACATCCTTTGTGTTCTTGATAACAGCAACCTCCCCCTTGCCCTACCTGCAAGTAAGCAGAGCTAAAGTCTGGTATAGAAGGACACAAGAGGTTTTTAGGGGATCCCATGCTCTTCTGTATCCATCCCATGGCAAAGGAAGGAAATGCAGACACTAAAACAACCATATTTCCCATTTTATAGTGGGCCCCAGACATAGGAATCCTTGTCAAAAACCAGGGAGCAAGAGCAAGCACTATTTAAGGATATGTAGGTTTATTTTTTCTTCCCCTTTGCTATAGAAAGAGCTTGCGTAAGTTCTTCCATGGTCTATGGAGTGTAGCATGCCCATAAACACATCCATCGTTTAAATTCTGCAAGACTGAGGCAAGCTGAAATGTAATGTAGCATTAGCAAGCAATACACACAGAGATATTAGTGTCAAACAACACTGGCTGACTAAGCTGGAATCTGCTCTGGCTCAGAATTTGTGTGGGTTTTTTTCTTTTTAATAATTGCTATAATTTGCTGTTGGGAATAAATAAGTGACAATAAAATAAACCTGGAACCCAAGACAGTATCAATCAAACCCAAAACAATTATTAGTTATATGGGAAGCTTCATGACATTTCAGAACGCCTTCCATTTGTCTTAATTCTCAACAATTTCTGTTATAAATAAGCAGATTGCTGTATTCGCAGAAATTAGGACATGCAATTCAGTTTGCTTGTCTTGCCTTGCAGTTCTCTCGGAAGCTTTGTGCACAGATCAAAAGTACAGGAAAAGCTTTGCAGAAAGCTAGATAGTTTAGATAATTAACATTGCTTTAAAGCTGATCGATTTTGCTACTTCTGAACTTGTGACAACGTTCTGTATTTTCCTCTGTGGATTGCTCCACCCTCCCTTTTCCTGGGTTAATTCTGCCTTTGACTGTTGATATCTTCTCCCCTTTATTTTGTAGGTTCTTAAACCAGCTCAAATACACCATGGATCTTCTACTTCCCAGAATAAAAACAAACCAAACCAAAGCAAACCTCATGTAATTTAAGCAGACCTGGTGTTCCATTTCAGTCTTTTTTTCTTTTTAATTTTTGTCATCAGCTTTATCTTCCTTACGAACAAGGACTCTAAGAGTAGACTGAGATTGATTTTGTTGCTTAGCTGGTCCACTGAACACTTAATTGGTTTCAGTCAGTTAAGCCACTTCAGCAGGCAAAGACCAAGGCTCTATACTTTACTGATTAAGAAACGATTTGCCACTGGGGTACCATACCCACATCCTATTTCTTCTTCTGTAACTGCCTTTTGGTTTTTCTACATCTACTACCTGCTACAGTCAGAAAGCAATCAGTAAATGACTTATCAAAGTGTGTGTGTACATACACACATGCTTGAATGTATTTAACTGTATTTATATATATCTGGCTGTTTTCATTGACATTTGTTTCATTTTAATTCATGAAAAAACAGATTCTCATTTATTTAGATCTAAACCCTCTCTTAGATGGTAGGATAGCCACACTGGAGTAATATAATCTGAGAAGCATTTCCTTAATCATGAGGTCTTCTTCACTTCAGTCACCTAAGGGAGGTGGTGGGAGAAAGCAATAGAGCATGGGATAAATGGGACAAAGCCCAGGAAGAATTTTACAGAATAAAAGGATTCTTTTTTCCTGGTTAACATTCTGCAGCAAATACAGTTGTGGGTGAGGGTGAGATGTTCATGTTTATTTTCAAGTGGAAGGAGGTTGGCAGTGGCATTTGGCATGCACTGAAGAAGTCTGGGAACTGGGCCTTACAGTCATCATAAAGAAGTGAGCTTCAGCTTCCAAGAAGAGAAGAAAGTAAAGAGGTATAATTAGCTGAGTTGCATGAGTTATGATGTGGAAGCTGTAGTGTAATGAGAATGTTGAATGCACATAAGGGAAGGAAAAGTACTCAGTGCCAAATTGGATGCCAGACTTGTGGCTGGCAGAGGTGAGTGAGTGCTATGAATTCAGCAATGAGAGGGCTGTGCCTGAACATGGTTCTTTTAATCCATCAAAATATTCTTTGAGATATTTGAACACAGGGGAAAGACATGGGGCCCTTACTTTAGAGGATCAGGGCCGAAAGAATAAAGAAAGACTGCAAAACAAAAGAATGAAACACTGTCCCAGAAACATCCCAGAGAAGGGTGTAGGTACCATAAACGATCCTGGGAATGCTGGAGGTTAGTTCAGGATGACTGCAGTGATCTCTAGTATTAGATAAGATGAAGTCTTCAGCTGGGTGAGAGACTCCTGAAGGGGTGAGAAAGTATGAATTTTGTCAATAAGACATCTCTTTTGTCCGCAGCTGCAGAATCTATGAGGATGCTAAGTCATGGGGGAAGTTTATAGCTAGGCTACAGAGAGTGAAGAGCCAGGAGCAATTTTTACTTTCACCCACTCATTTTCAAAGGCAATAGCTGTATTTATTTCCTTCAGCGAAAGACGGTTTGGAAAATCCCTGCTGGATAAATAAGCCGTGGCCAACTCGAAGTAGAGGTGTGCTGTATAAATCTAAAGCACACCAACTACATTCAGGTAATTGGAGGGCTCATAGTTTGCTTGCCATTAGTGAGTAATTTGGCAGAGTGTTTAAATCTCACATGCCAAAAACCTTTATGTTGATGAGTGATGCACCTCTGAGAATTTTGAGAACATCTATGGAACCTGTGCCCATTCTGCCAAGGATGCTTTGTATTTCCCATGATTAATTACGCAATCTGTTTAGCCTTGTAACAAGTGCCCAGAGAGTAGGAAAGAGTTTTTCTTCCCTTCTACCCTAGCTGTGTATTGGAGGAAATGCCCCAGCACACAGAAGTTACTGGAAAGAATCCCAACAGGACTGTGAGCTCTGGATCAGGATTCTGAAAGAAGTTGAAAGTGTAGGGGAAAAGAGGATTTGGCAAGAAATAAGAAGTAGAAGGAGGCTTATGAAAGTAATAGTTTTAAATCTTTCAATGGTGTTGATGAACTTTCCTCAGGCACCTTCCAGTTTGGCATCTGGCACTCAAAGTGGCAGACTGTCTAGGGTGGCACAGATCTTGGCAGTATTATGGGACTAATATTTTTACAAGGAGGAACTGCTCCTGAACAATGCAAACCCCTTTTGTCTTCAATGTTAAGCAGGCATTTTAGGAAGACAAGTCACTTTATTATTAATTATGACTCATATTCTTTCTATTCCTTGGAGACAGGAAGATGAACATTTATCTATCTGATTATGTCTCTTAGAGTACTCTTAAAGCACCAAAGAAGTGCAGGATCTTGTTCCTGGTGTATATTTCCTTTGGGCTAGTCTTTCAAGTCTCCAAAGGTGTTGAGATATGGTCGATAATTCAACATTAAAGCAGATGTACCTAATTCTTCTGAGAAGTCTTATTTGATCTTTGGAGACCTATAATGTGATCCTCGCTTAATCATTCTGAGCACAAAGGAAACTTTTTTAAGGCATTATAGAAGAGGCAAAGTTTAAACAATCATTATATGTAGAGTGTAATGAAGCAGGCACATTTCCTGCCATATGTCGAATAAGCAACTAGTTGCCTTGTAGTATGTAGTGATGAAGGCTGATAATCTGTTGCTGGATAATATGATGTCACATCAAGTCTTGAACTATTTCCTATAGTCCTCAAAAAATGGTATTTCCCCACCCCATCTGAAAATTCATAGGCAAATATGCAACTAATCAAATCTTGCACAGATGCTAACACCCAGATGTGTGTGGAAGTAATCTATAGCGAGCAGAACTCTTGGATAGAGAGGTCTTGTAAAAATACAGATTAGGCACACATAAGTTAAATATGTCTAACTAGCATGCCAAGAATTTATAGTTTTATGAAATCTGTATTAGGTACAAAACTCTCAATATTTCCTTCTAAAACCTTTCCATAAGTGTACAAAAAGGAGAATGTAGATTTCTATAATAATCAGCAGAACCTTCCTATTTTATGCAAAATGAACCAAAAGAACCACATGACCTTACCTCCAAGGGCCCACCCTTGCCTTCCAAACTCCCATTAGAAGTTACCGCTTGAGTATTTAATGATAAACTCTACAACAAGCCCATGTAATTTAACAATAATAATGAATAGTAAGTTTGCACATTGAGTGGAACTTTTAGAGTAAGATTGTCCAATATTTGCTATGCTAAAAATCCAAGAGTACTGGATGTTACCATTTAGATGGACAACATAGGATTTGACAACATTGTCAAAGATTTGTCATAGATTGACAACATTGACAACATAGGATTGACAACAATAAAGGAGACAAGAAAGAGTGCAAATGCAGATGTGAGGGTTCTATTTTAAATATGAAGAGAATTATATCTGAGGATACCTATATCTTGTGTCTTATTCATCTTGGCACACCTTATATCCTCTGGAAATTAGGAAGGGCTATTTTACAATTAGGGAGACACAGGACCTCAAAATTAGAAAACAAATCAGAGCTGAAACTCAAGGTAGACGCTTGCAGGAGTTAAAGCCTTCATTCATAGAATCATAGAATCATAGAATAGTTAGGGTTGGAAAGGACCTTAAGATCATCTAGTTCCAACCCCCCTGCCATGCCCAGGGACACCTCACACTAAACCATGTCACCCAAGGCTCTGGCCAACCTGGTCTTGAACACCACAAGGGATGGAGCATTCACAACTTCCCTGGGCAGCCCATTCCAGTGCCTCACCACCCTTGCAGTAAAGAATTTCTTCCTCCTATCCAATCTAAACTTCCCCTGTTGAAGTTTGAACCCATTACCCTTTGTCCTATCACTACAGTCCCTAATGAAGAGCCCCTCCCCAACATCCCTATAGACCCCCTTCAGATACTGGAAGGTTGCTATGAGGTCTCCATGCAGCCTTCCCTTTTCCAGGCTGAACAGCCCCAACTTTCTCAGCCTATCTTCATATGGGAGGTGGTCCGGTACTCTGATCATCCTCATGGCCCTCCTTTGGACTTGTTCCAACAGTTCCATGTCCTTTTTACAAAACTTCCATTTAAGTGAACAACTTGGCCAGATTTCGTGAAAAATTGTTAGAAAAGTGGGTACTAATTAGATTTTCTGTAATACCTGCGCTGATGACTGAGATGATTTTACACAATTGGGGTAAAATCAACTTGAGTGAAGAAGGCCAGGGAAGAAGAAGGAAAGTCATCATGAAATAATACATGTTGCAATATCCATTTTCACCAAAGTGGGTATATAACATAGGAGTTTTTTGTACTTCTCTTAATACTACCAACTGCCATGCATTACATTAATTGACTGTCTACTTAGAAGAGATGGTGAGTAGCTCTTTATTAGTTAAAATCTACAGCAGCACATACAGGGGAGAGGAGTGATCGCTTTCCAAATGCAAAGTAGTAAGTATTCATGTTTACCTGCAACAGAAAGGTAAGTCTCTTTTTCCCATATAAATAATATACACCACCAAGCCTCATGAGAGCCAGTGGGAACTGGTTTTCTCTATTTCTTTGTGTCTGTGTTTGAGTTCCTTGCAGATATGGGCCCAACTTAGATACTAACTTAATAGTAAGAAGATTCATGTTTTGGTTACGCCAAAATATAGATTAGTCTGAATTGGGATGCTAGGGTGAAAAACTAAGCAAAGATACAGGAGGTCAAATCCAGTTCTAAACTCTGGAGTTCAAGAGCAGATTAATTTAATTCTAATGTTGTGGCCATTCAGCATGCTGTTGGTGCTCTCCTTATCTGCCTCCAGTTCAAAGACACAACATGATTACCTGAACTGGTGTCTCATTTGAGAAAGGCTGAACAACCTTGCCCGTGAAATCCCCCTCTTTCCTTGCCTCACGCCAACACTGTGTGTTTTTCATGGACAGATGGTCATTGATTGATCATATTACTTTCTGGGTATCTTCTGGTGGCTGTTCAACCACAGAAACAAAAAGGAACAAGGGAAAGCTGCCAAGTCTGTTTGCTTTATGTGACTCCCCACTTCAGCCACAAAAGAAAAGGCCTTGTCTCTTTAACCTGGGCAGTTGATGCCTGGATTTTCCCTTCATATGTATCCTCTCAAACTGAACCATGGACTTGTGAGGAAACAAGCTTAATATGCCATGTGCTTCTATTTGTTGAAGGTATCAAGGCTGAAGCTCTGTTGGCATGCTAAAATGTGAACATTTTTACAGTGCAGCAGGTTATGGAAGCTGCTCCTGATAAATTCCAGTTACGGCATTTTACACTCCACGTGCTCCTTTCTGTGAATGACAGATTGCCCTATTAGGTCTCTAAAGAAGCTCCTGACAAGGGTGATTCAGCACATGAAGAAAGTGGAACATATGTCTAATTCAGTGTTTCTACATTCTCTTGCACATTTACACGGGACTACAATCTTGTTCTCTCTCATATACCAGAGCAAGAAAAAACTGTTCTGTGCAAGTTATACTCTCCTTGATAGCATCAAAACCACTGCTGATATAAACCTATAAACAAATGTATGGATATATTTACCTCTCCTCCACTCTTGACTGATTCTAAAGGTATATGAAGAAGTTCACCAGAAAATTTTCCTCTTAGCTGGCAGTAGGAAGAGGGACCGTGGCAGATAGATTAGAAGTAACTGATGTAGCTTGTTGGACAGTAGGGATTAGAGATTAAACAACCTGCTTCACTAAACACTAGAAGTTTTAGTGTTGAAAATAGAATAACCAGATAAAAATATCAACACATACTCTGTATTCTGAAGTTGCTTTTTGCAATAAGACAGTTCAAAACCTTGCCGAGTGGAACTTTTCTAGGCATAGAAATCACTACTGATGTTACACATTCAGTGGAATTAATGAGAACAAAGTTCAAAGATTTAAATACATAATTGTTTGTGATTGACTAAATACCTAAAACATGTATCATGAACTGTTAAGTGTTCTCTAAAACCAGAACATACATCCAGTTGAAAATACCAGAAACACTGTGCCTGATTTAGAAATGTTAATAATAACCCAAATATTTCTCAAATGCACAGTTTAAACTTTGCTCAGATCTCTGTTTTGTGGTTTATTCTTCAGCATTCAAGGTGGATGTATGAGATTCCATTTCAAGTTTTAACTTAATGGCTTCTCTTAAGAAACAGAAGAAAAGGAAAGTTATATGAATTAAACATTACATATGATTTGGCAAAGCACTTTCAGGAATTCCATAAGGAAGAGTAAAAAAACCAAACAAACCCCCACACAGTTGCACAGAGTTAGTAGCAACAATGAATAGTGCAGTTACCATCTAAAAGTACACACTTTTCAGTCAGTCTTGGCTGGTGAAATGTAGAAGCTTAATGTGGATTACACTTTTTAAATCTTTCAACATCAAAAAATAGGAGAGATGTAGTGTGTTTTTATTTCAGAGTACTTTGCATGCAATCTTAAGATGAATGGGAGAGACTGATCGTGTTTGTACCTGTGCCAGACGTTGTCGTTAGATATTGCTGGTTTGTTTCATCAGTCAGATGAACTTACCCAGGGACATCGATCAGATACCTACATTTAAAAGAACACACTGTCAAATTTGTGGATAGAAAGAGTACATTATGAGAGAGAAATTATCTGGTGAAAGATTTAAAGACTGACTCACTTGAGTTTTGTTTCATTAAATGTGGGGTAGTCCCCTTTCATTTTCCATTTAGCACAAATATTCACGGATTCCCATTACAATATCAGTCTTAAACTAACTGGCTCAGGATGCACATGAACCTCCCTGGAAAAGACACAGTTCCCCTCCTTACAGATTCTAGATTGACCTAAAATACGGGGCCTGGGCTAGGCAACCCTACTGGCCTCTCTGGAAAGGCTCATGTGTACTTCAATTAGATCTCATGGCTGCAAAGGCGCCTGGTGCACTGCAGGAGCCTTCCAAGTTGGCCAAGCTGGTGGCTGCTTCTCCAAAGTGGAGGTCTTGGAATGGGGGGGAATGCACCCACCCCTCCAAAGGACATAGAATATGGTCTAAAGGGGAAAACACAAAATGCCCTAGGAAAACTTTGCAGGTGTTGCCTTTCTCCTTCTCTCTCTTAGATACTCTTGAAAGATAATCTTTATTCTTGCACTTAGGTGAAGGGAGCAGCTCATGATGGTAATGGAGGGGCAAGGACCAGGCTGGAGAGAGTTAGGGCAGATCAAGATGAGCATAAAAAGACAAGAAAAATGGCTTTTAAAAAGCTTCAGAAGTTACAACTGACAGTATTTCATCTTTATTTTGGTAACGCTGGGCAATGTTGTCATTCAGGTTGGCTAAAAGCCCTTGCTCTTCAAAAGAGTTTGTCAAAGATCCATTTTATAAAAAATGTAAGCAAAACACACTCTAAGCACCTTGTGTTTTGTGTCTTTCAAGTCTCCATCTTAGTGGTAATCTCTCACTGACTTATTTATTATACACTAAGCATTTCTAGGCAGAAAATACTTCTGCTTTCTAAATGATACCTATACGATGCCCATCTACTTCTCCCTATTAATTTATTTATATGCACGTACAGAACTAAGTGAACCCTGGAGCCCGCTTCCATCCTGCAGAGAAAGGATGCAATTGCAAGCCCATGTAAGAAATACACAACTCAGGCACCTCTATGAATTTTCATGTCAGTGGCAAATGCTGAATGGCACTTGCCATTGTGAGGGAGCCCCAGAGCAGAGTGCTTTTGGAGAACCATCTGACTGTAACTGAGGTCTTTCCCTGTGTGTGCTTGCCAGCTTGCTGCCACCAAGGTAGCAAAACGTTCCTGCTTTGGTGCAGTATCATTGTCAAAGAGCACAACAGGTCATTATGTGCTTCAGTTGCATGCTGAGGCCATGCTTACTTTCAAACCCCATACATTAGTTCTCTTGAAGCTAACTAATCAGGCAGGCATGGAAAGGGTTCACAGCAGGCTTCCACCCAGTAGAAACCCAGTGTTACTAGTTTTATTTAGCCTTATTAGCCCTCATGGTCATTTGTATACTGGAGCACAAGCGTGTGCTCCTTGCTGTGAGGGGTCTTGGCAAATAGGCCGCTCACTGTGCTGGCTAGGAGCACCCCAAATTTCTGTAGTACCCAGGCAGTTACTGTTCAAAGCCAGACTTCACATCTCAAATTCACACTTTGTAGAGAAAGTACTCTGTATAAGTTGTCAGCTTTGAAACCAAACACTTCCACACCTTGCCTACATTGTAAATCAAGTTTGCTGCTATTTTCCAGTCAGATCCATTACACAAGTAGTTTGATTTAGTTTTATAGCAGAGATATATTTTAGCTAAAATGGTCTAGTGGGGGATAAACACGACTATTCTATTCATAAAGTGAAAGGCTAGGAGGCAGTAAGAGACAGGCGTAGGGAGTGCAGGTGCAGTTCCAAATCCCTACCTGGCTGTCCCAGTACCTGGGCTTAGTGCCTGGGCTCTCTCTTGCTCAGTTCTGCAGCAGCACCACAACATATCAGAACCTCCCATGGATGCTTTCAGCTCCTCCTATCCAAAAAGACATTTTGCCCTAGGTCTTTTGAAAGTGAAAAGAGCCAGCCCCCAAAACTACTGTACCAATCTTGGTCACCAGAAATGTTAATTCATCATTAAAATTATTAAACAGTAAATGGCTGAGATTTATTATCACAGACTTGAAGTATTTCCTTTGATTGTTTAAAAATTTCTATTTTAATTTGAATAATCTTTTTTTTTTTTTCTTCCTTTTACAGTTTTGAATGCTGCATCTTGCCATATGTGAAACATTTCTTGGAGGTGTCAAAGTGACTTGTCATGGGTTTGGAATGAGAACTAAATTAAATGTCCATACTGCAGCATACTTATATAAATAATGAGATATTCCAGTATAAACCATTCATTTGGCAGTCATTTCTACATCAGCAAGTACTAAGTGCTATAGAATTCCTGCCTAACTTTGACACATGCAGAGAAAATCAGGAAGGAAAATGTGTGTGTTTAGAGTTTTATAGAAAAAGACAGCCCCTTGTAGTTCGTTGCCATGAAAGTATTTCTAGCTTTTCTGGAAATGGTGCAAGAGGTTTAACAAAATCCTCTGGATTCACAGCAGAATGCTGGAGCATTCAGCTGCCTCCCACTGAACTCCAAAACGTGTTTCCACAACTCAGAAACAGAGAGGGTGGAAATGGATAACAGAGTCATTAACAAGTGCCAAGAATGATTTATTATGTTATATAGGGTTGCCACTTTTAAGAAAAAAATGCATTAAATAAAAATTCTTCATAAAATAAAAAATCTTTCCCATTGAACATTGCACAGAATTTGCTCTATTAGTGTATTATATCACTGAGTTGCCAGGTCTGGCATTTCTCATCCAAATAGTATTTCAAAGTGCTAGCAAGGCTTGTGGGCTGCAGTGCAAACCATGTCAGGAGTACTGCTTGTACAGAAACACAACAGTAGCAAAGCTCCTTTTGCTAGGGTTCTGGAAATAGTTAGCACTGGAAGATTCTTTTATCTTGCATCAGCCTCACAAATTTGCATCACACTGGGCTAACAATAATCAAAAGTTAATAATACATATGTAGTTCCAAACTGACTTTCCAACTGTCTAGCTGCTTTTAGCCAGTTTTTAGGTTACTAAGTCTTTCTCAAAGTTCCATATACACATACTTCCAGGGCATGAGTGGCAAATAAACCTTTTTTTCTAGGTGAATTCTACCTTCAGACAAGAGGCATCTGGTACCTGTTAAAAAGACATCCCAATATGTTGGCAGCAGCCCTGCACCTACTTGAAGTGCAAGATGCCCCACACCGCTGGGTTGACAGAGCTGTGCAATCTGACCTGAAATGATCACAAACCTTTCTCACCTGTAAAGACACTCATCAGGTTTAAGTGTGGGACATGCTGGCTGGGACATGAGAGGCAGCTTTTTCTGGGACCAGGCATGGAGTAGCTGTCTGTGTTATCTGTCTTTATATTTGCACATGATTCATCTCCAAAAACTGTAACCAATGTCTTCATAGATCTCTGAAATCTCTCTGGATTAAGAAATAAATAAATAACCCGTTCCAGTATTTGTCTATGCTTCAGTGACTTAAAAGATCAAAATAATGTGGTATAAAAAGGAATCAAAGTTCATAAATGTAGCTAATAGCTTGTTTTTCAAGACATCACTTTATGTGAACGTGGAAGCGTTTCTGAGTAATTTACTGGTGCATTGCAGTTAGCTTCAAAAGCATGGTTAGTTACATGAAATCACAAGATTTCAGCAAATAATTTGACCTAGTGCCAATCTTCATTTAATCATGCAAAATAAGATACTTTTATGTTTTTATTGCAACCGATAGCTGAAGTCTGCAGGCAGGAAGAACAAGCTTTCTATTGCACTCTTCACAACTGTGTCCTCAGCTTGTCATGCAGAGAAAAAGTCTACCTGTGGTGGAACCTAGGGAGCAGCACAGCTCCAGCAAGGGTAATGGTGTGCCATGCCACCCAGCCATGATCTGGGTTGCACCTATAGCATATAGGAGTGCATGGTGGCACCAGACACACCAAATTACTCAAAAGAGCAATAAAAAGGGATGTCGCTAGTTGTTCAGTTGGACTGGAGATATTGAGATATACTAGCTTCTTACATTCTCTTTGGCATCTTTAATGCACCCTTGCAGTAACACAGCAGGTTTTTTTTTCTCTCCATCTGCTAGTGGTAATTTACTGACAGTTCACTGCTCACTTGGCCATGGATTGTAGAGATTTCATTCATTAAGCATCTATTTCTGTAAAGATTATAGATCTGTATGAAGCCACATAGTTGCTGCGAACTTTTGGCTTAAAATCCTCCCTGACAGGCAATCTCGCCAAGTATTCCCTGATCTGAACACTGTTCCTATGGCTTAAGAATATGTATCAATAACTCAAGGGTACAAATGTGCCAAGGGGTTGCAGTCATCCTCAAAACAAACATTGCGAAAAACAAAAAGACGTAAGCTAAGCCGTAGAAAAACATGGTTAAGGCACTCTAATTCACCTTGTTCAACAGTGATACATTTAGGATGAGTGCAAAGTGGAGTTTGAAGCCTTTTTAGCCTCTATTTTTCTCTTCTTCTTCCTTTAATAGCGTCATTACTCAGGGTGGAATTAAAACACAACTAAAGCGTATTGCACAATCACGTTTTAAGCAGATTTGTTACAGAGTATGATACCTCCCACAGCCTCATGGAAAAAGCCCTCCGAGCTTCTGCTGCCCATTCCACACTAAACTGCATGAACACACCAAGTGGAACAGCTGTGGAAAGGGATTTCAGAGGGTACCAAAGCATTTAGGACCTGTGCTCTACCATCACTTCCTCTCAACATTGGCCAGGAGGCTCTTGTTTCAGAGACTGCTGGGGTAACAGATGAATGGGGGAAAGCTGGACTATGTATCGATTGCTGCTTCCAGCACTACAGAGAGGTAAAAGTCAAGTAAAACTCATTATTTTATTACAGCATCACAATCTTTTTGATGTGTTACACTCCGAAGAATTTTGCAAGTTCCAAAAGAGCAATATTTTGATATGTTAATTTGGAAAAAATACATTGCAAGGGAATTCATGGACATCTAATATTTTCTAGTATTAGCGTTTCTATTTTTATGCTGCCCTGCATTCCCCCGACATTTTATTTCTGCATTAATTTTAATTAGGCTCTCACTGGATTTCAATTGCAGTTAAAGTACAGAAGTGGGAAAGGATTCTTGCCCAGATCGATCAAGAAGTCACAGAGATACCTATTTCCACGTCCTCCCACCTTTCATTCCTAAAGGGTTAAATTTCAATCCAACACACACAAACACAGACTCAAATCTCATGGAAACTGTACTGTGCTGACAACTTCTTATATTAATAAGATAGCTATTTATGAAAGAGAAACATGGACACCCAAATTTCCCCTTGGCTTTTAATACATTACATCATGCCATTTAAAAAATAGTGTCAGATTCTCAGCACCAGGAGAAAGACACAAAGGGACACTAAATCAAAATCATTGCCCCATGGCAACAGCTGGCAGAGGCAGCAGTACCCTCTAAGCTGATGAACACAGCATTTCAAGCCAAAGTGATGTCCTGGCACCACAGTCACTGGCTGGGGAAGCTCTGAAGTGGCTCTTCTAGCACTGTGGTCAGATTGGTTTTCAGTCGGTCACAGCATCAGGGAAGAGTGGAAAGTGGTATGATATTATATTACCTGTGCTCCATGGACCTGGTTTTGGACTAAACAGGGTCATGCTAGTCAACATAGGTGGGCCCTTTGTGCATTTAGTGTTCTTACCATAGCTAGACAAACCAGGGACCATGTCCAAATGGAAAATTCATGAGACATTTGCAAGAGATACTCTTTCTATCAGAGATGTGGAATATGAGTGGATCCTTAAAACTGTGTATTTTTTAAATTAGGAACAATAGATTTTTATGGATAAAGTGGTGGAAGGAGGTATTGTTTGCTGCAGCCCAAGCCAAGGCCATGTTAATCTGTCATCCTAAAGGGACAAGGAACATACCGTTTCTGCCTGAAGCTATGGGGAACTGGCACAATCCCAATTTCACAAGACTGAACAGGACAGGGCAGGCTGAGGTAGCACTTTAAACTGATTTTCAGTGCAACCCTGATGGGTATGTGCGTGAGAAGGGGTTACAGGGAGGGGACTTCTCCTGGCTGTGTACCTGCCTCTCGCCCACTGCTGTGGGACAGCCCCCTTCAGCTTCCCACAGCAGCTTCCTGCAATGGAAATCCTACCCAGAGAACTTTTTACCAGCTACAAGTGAACATCCTGGCATTTCCCTCCCCACCTCCCTGTCTGTAACACCTGGACAAGGAAGAAAGAAGGGAGGCGAAAAGCCCCAGAGCTGTGTCCACTTTCTCTTTTCATACTACCTAGATGAGGGAGAAAGGGAACCAGTAGCAGCCTTGCTCCTCAGCAGCATCCCTCCCCAGCCAAGCCTGGGGTAGAGGTTCAAAGTAAGGAGAAATGTGTCTGGGGCTGCAGAGATGACTTGCGCAGTGGGACAAAACTTTCTGCTCTACAGGCTGCTATATGGGGATGATTGATCCTTTGGGTGAAGTGGTTTTGTTTTTGGATAATATAGGAAGTACTGTATGTCCTTGTCTCAGATGCTGAGAACTTTCCAAGTTCTTTCAGGATCATCCCCTACCTCTTATACCTTAGAGAATAAGTTTACCATATAGAAATGCAAACTTACACAATTCTCCACTACTCAAAAGTCCTTGAACGGGATCCAGATGATGTGGGATCATGAGAAAGAGAGACCAAGCCATGGTTACAGCCATGGTGTGCTCCAAGTTCACTTCTACTCTCACAAATATTTACTTCCAAGGGACACAGAGATATACATTCTGCAAGACATCGCATTACTTTCCAGTATTTGTAATCACCTGATCAGTGTTTGGTTGATCTGATAGCTGCCTGAAGTATAGGTTACAATGAGTTATCACACGTTTCTGGCAGTACTGAGTGGAAGGAAAAAGCTCTAAGAGAAATAAATGATCTATAGTCCTCAATTGCATGAACTTGGAATGGCAGATAAGAAGCTGATCCATTATTTCCATCTGCAGAAGGGAACCATCTTATATCTCTATGATCTTCACTGGAGATAAAGGTGAAGTAAACCTCTTGCCTTACAAAAAGCCCTCTGTCCTCTTGGTTCTGCGCATATATCCCCTGGCAATGTAGCACGCATAATAGTGAAAAAGCAGACTTTTATTAATGTCTCCCAAAGAGAGTATGCATTTAATCACATCCTTCATTTTAATCTTGTGCTTGAACTTTGATCACTTTTTAATTTTGGATGTTAATAAAAATGCTTTGTGGGATCAAGCCAGTAATTTGTAAGCATATTTATAGCTATTATTTCCCAGTTCACTCAATTTCTAACCAATTCTTACTGGCAGAGAGTTTTCTGTCATTGTTAGGTTTCTGCAACAGCAAAGGTCTCCCTTCAGTCTCTTTCCAACAAGATCGGATTGATTAAGTATGCTACTGTTTATTTTGCTGTACCTGCCAAGATTATGGCAATGCAGAAATAGGAGAAATTAGCCTAATGTGATATGTGGACAACACAGAATGCCAGAACAAATATCATCCCTGAACATGCAACAATTCCCATTTGATTTCATTTCAGGGCACTGAAGTTTAAGATGCACCTCCTAGACAAACAAAGATTGTCACTTTCTAGTTCAAGTTGGCCATTTCATAGCAAAATGATGAGAACAAAACATGTTGAGAACACTCACCAGAAAGTAGTTCTGCTTGGAAAGTAAATTACAACTTTTTCTTTGTTTTTCCTCAGCAGGACCAGATTTACCCAGCAGGAACCCTGATGGGAAAGGAAAAGTGTACATCCAGAGAGGTAAGGAAGGAAAGCTGGAGAAGCTGGAGGCACAGCATACTTTTGGGACCTTCGGGTCTTGCAGGATTAAGATCCCCAAACAAATGTTCAAACCCATACTTGTGTGAAGAATATAACAGAGTTAGGGAAGACAGGCAACTACAAGACAAGGCAAAGAAATGTTTTTCTTTCTTCTTCTTTTCAACTTGATGTTGCATATAGAGAAACACTGAGGAGTGCTGATGAGGCAGGGAAAGAAGGTGATCTTCCAATGCTGGAAAACCAACCTTCTGCTCACTTTTCCCTTTCTCCCTTCTCTTACTGTAATTTTACATACTCATCAGGTAGTACTTTTGTTACACACTTTGCGCATGAACCTTTCTCCATATATGCATGTCCTTCAGTTTCAGTGAAGCTTTTCTATGGATGCACACAAGGAACTGAAGCAAGCAATGGCAGAAACCAGAAATTTATGCAGCTATTTCCTTTCAGATTGAATAGCGATCATTTAAGTAACAGTTAAATGTGATTTTCTGCTGATTGTGGTATCAGTAGTGTCCTCAGAAAGTAGGACTGAGATCACAGTTGTGTTTCAGGATGTATACTGCATAGGGAACATGATTACCTATTTGCTATATATCTCAACCACACACAAAAGAACACAGTTATTACTGACAAAATTGTAGGTAAGAGTTCAAATCAAATCCTAAGAGCAACCACTGGACATTGAATGGTTTGGAGCAGAGCATGGAGCAGTATTTCATACTCAGTTCTTAAAGCCACAGTGGATCAAATTGAAAGTCTGTTTCACATTTTCTTTGAATTATGAGAGCTCAGGATCCAGATCATAACTTTGCTGTTCAGTGGATATATATTCATTGGCATTAGTGTTTCTGAATGGATTACCTCAGTCATTGTGGAATACAGACCCTGCAGTTTACTTCAAGATAAGCATGAGCAGTGTCAGAGCAAACATTTTGGATGTTTTCCAACAGAAAAGGCTCACTCATGGAAATTAAGTGTTCTGTAGAAAAGCTGTGAATTTGATGAGTCTATTGAAAGGAATCCAGCAGGCGTCTGACCAAAACCTGACTATTTTTTAGTCAGTTCACCCTACCTTCCTTTTCTCTCCCAAGGTCTACCAGCTTCCATGGGCTCACACAGCTCCGCAGAAGGACTGGGAAGAAGCAAAGGCAGTTTTGGGCTTCTGGACAGCATGTTTTGGACAATAGCTCCATAAACATTTACACTGACAGTACTCGACTGTCCCTCAGGTGAAGTTCTGTAGAATTTTTGGATGCATTTTCAACACCAAACAAGAAAATTTCCTCTCAGAATGTCTCTGTTCTCCCATGACAGGAAATTTGTTCTTGACGGGTAATTCAGTGTGATTGTGTCAATCTACCACAGCTCTGCCTCAGCGGTCTCTCAGTGATGAAGAAGCTCAGTTCTGAGGTTGCTGGTGTCTGTAACTGTACCACCAGGATTAGCCTTACTGGGGAAGGTGAGCTCAGCATGTGCTCCAGCTTCTCACAACCTACTGGTGGGAATGGGGCTGTTTGGGTCCTTGGCCTGGGACCAGTTCGTCTCCTGGTTTATCCTAAGAACAAAGAGGCTTCAAGGGCAGTGTCATGTTGGGTTTTTTCTGTGTACCAGAGAGAACTGCTCATCAGAGGCTACCAACTGTGTCACAGACCTCCAAACAGCCATTAGGTGGAAATAAACATCGGTAGTTACTGCGACATACTAGATATGGCCTCATTACCTAGAAATGGAAGGCTTTCTATATCAAACATTTACTCAGGCAAAATTATGCTACAGGAAGGGATAGGCTTACTTTTCTTCATCTCTATCTATTAAAATCACTGCTAACTTGTTCTTTCATAACTTGATTCATGAAGTTTTTGACAAATTGCTTGCTTAATTGAAATATGTCAGGTTTCTAAACACTGAAGTTAATTAACTCTCCTTTCCTAGTGGAAGCTGACCTTTAATTGTACAATATTAATCCACATATTGTATGAATTATGCGAAATACCCATTTCGTATGTTGAGAGAGACATGCATGTGTTCTTGTAGTGGAGTACAGTTACATAATTATTTTAATTTAGGATATCAGTTTAATTAAATACTTGCAGAAACCAAGCTTTTTCAGGAAATTTGCAATTACAATCAATTTGAATGTACAGCTACATTAATATGGTGACAAGCCCAATAATAAAAACTAAGTAATTATGGGCAGGTGCTGAACAGATGTGTAAATAGAAGGTCTCTGCATGGAACATTGTTATATATCATTTTGAAAAGCAAGAGAAACCTGTTATCCATAGGCATTCATATATGCAGTTATAATCAGTCACAAAAAAGTTAGTTCTTTGTATTTAGATAAATCATATAAAAATGTGTATGGCACTTATGCTTTCATTTTCTGTTTCTGGAAAGAGAGTCTAGCTGATTGAAGACTGCTGCTCTACTGTACTCAAAGAGTCTGCCGCACTATTGAAATATATCCTTCTTTCAACACATTTATGATAAGTGGGTTTTGAGTTTGGAATGGTTTAACAGTCAAAACAAATCACATTCCATGTTACAAGTTGAACTTTACTTAAAGAAGGGGGGAAGCTAAGACTAGTTTAAAGTTATTTGCTCAAGTTATCAGATTGCCAAGATCCCAATTTTACCTCCAAATCATTGGAAAACAATGAAATTGCATTATGGCTGTGAATTGCTTTTAGATAGAGTTGATGGCTTGTTATTTTTCTTATTTCTTTTTCTTTTTTCACAAAGCAGTGTATTAAAACATACTTTTTCAAGTCCTCTATTTTTATGTGAGATGTCCTCCTGTCTAGTGCGTTAGAAGCCATTATATTTGTGATGTAAGCAATTAAGTTAAACTGAAATAGTTTCTATGACAATCATATGGAAATCCCAAGGAGAAATTGGTATCTAAGGAAAGATGCACGTGAGTTAGGCCCCTTGATGGAACAGGATCCCCTCTAAGCTGCTTATGGAAGATGACAGCGTCTGAAGTAGCCACATGTATACGAGTGGCATGTCTAAACTAGACTCTTTCAGGAACTTAGATGTTTTATTCCAGACTGCAGGGATCTTGTTTCCTCTCCTCAAGGTTCACAGCTCAAAACTGGATCCCAGTGGCCAGTCCAGGCCCGTCTCAGGTAATACTGTAAGAGAAGTAAAATGCTTTTTCTCATTCTCACAAATAGTCACACCAGCTGTTAGCACTATGGAAAGCTCTGGGAGGCAGCTGGAGCTGTGCACCATTCTCCTCCTATCCCACCATGTCCAGGGCCACTGTCTCACCTGGAAAGGGAGCAACAATTGCTACGTCTAGAGGGAGGTTGATAATGAAGCAGTACTAGTGCTGCTAAGGTAAAAAATGTCTGAACAGATGCCCCTCATCTAGTTCATTTGTAAAAGGTCAAACTTTAAAAGCACACACTTGTATTCCAATTGTGCTATGAAATATTTCAGGGGGGGAAGGAGAAGTGGGAATTCCAACCTTACACCCCGCAGACCTCTGCGGCTGAATAGTCCCCTGGGTCACACAAATGCTAGTAACTTCTATACTGTGTGCTGGTATAGTACTCCTCTATACTACCAAAGGCAATAGTCAGCCTGCAGCCAGTATTAGAGCAGAAAGATGACGCTATTAAGTATAAAACGCTTTTACCTTTGACTCAACTCCAAATTCCCAGATACTCTAAGCATTTCCCATAGAAAATGAAAAATGAAGCAGTAGTTGTTCCCTAGGAAGAATGAACAAATCCAAATCAATGGAGAGGACAAAATAGTCTCAGTTGTACAGTGAAAATCCTCAGGAATCTTACTGCCACACATGCATGAGCATAAGTGAAAGGATGGGCAGGCTCTTAATGCTCAACATGCCTCAGCTACTTGACAGGTGAGGTTTATTTTAATGAAGGGCTTTGTTTTTCCATTTAGAAAGATTGGAACACAAAGACTTTGTCAGGGGAGAACCTAATGATTAGTCAGACTAAACAGGAGATGTGAGAAAGTGATGAATGCAGGATTTGGCCCTTTGCAAGGTTTGGATTTTCTTTCTTTATTACATGGAGAGCACAGTAAGCAGCATATAAAATAAACTGAAGCATTCTGGTATGGAGAGATTTTGCTTGTTTTTTTAAAAAAGTGGCCTGGATTTCCTGCATCCCCATAGCCACCCATGCACTCCACCTCCTAGCTCTGCTTTCATTCCCTTTCCAACTGCTTCCATAATATCCCAATTCATCTATGTTCAGTGTCTGAAAAGACAAAAAGGGAGATTTCAGAAGAATTTAGGGACAATCCATACCACAGGTGCAGAGGAGCACAAGCCAGCTCTCCCTCAAGGGCAGTGCAGAGATGCTCCTGGTGACCCACATGAGTTAGCACCAGAACCAAGATTGCTGCTTCAATGCCATGCTGAGCTGATCTGGCAATATCCCTCTCCAATAGTACCAGCAACTGTGCCTGACTCCACAGCACACTTGGTGAGTGGTAGTGGCAGGAATCTTTGTAACAGTCCTTGCCACTCAGTCCTTGCCACTCAGACAGGCATACCTCTAGCAGTAGGTGCTTATGTTGCTTTGAGTACTTGTGCCCTTGGTCCTCTCAGCAGAGAACCCAGTGCCTTCAGCTGTGTTTTAGTTATGTGGGAATTGTTCAAGCTCACTACTGTTGCTACAGCTGCTAAAGCAAAACATTTAGTTAAAGATGAGGGTAAGCACACATTATAGATGTAAGCATATGGCTGTCAAGCTGCAGCCCAACAGCTTCCATAGTTATGTGGCACCTTATGTTATCCAAAGCACTTGGAATTTTCCAGATAACAAAAGCTAACTAAGACAGATATTATAGCTTTATGCTGCACTTGCTTCCTGATACAGTTGCCAATCCAGTGCTTTGAATTCTGTGCCAATAGCTTTGACACAAGTGAAAGAGCAAGCTGTGTTTTTAACAGACGCAAATGCTTTGGTTGCAGTGATTGCTGCTTTTTCAAAATCATTATCACATATGTGGGATTTCAGATGCATGCTTTTTCTGAAGCAACAACATTCAGGCAAGCGGAGTAACTTTTCATAGCTGCGGCAGGCTTTTAAGGGGCAAAAGCAACTGGCATTATCTAGCAACTATTTTACTGTCCTGCTAGTGCTTGTATTGGACAGATGCACCACATGTGGCTGGCGCTGTTGGAATGTCCTACATTGCAGCCGTACTGTTACACTGGCCACAAGCCTTGCAGCACAGTTGCAGGGAATTTGCAGTCCTTTCCCTGGTAACTGTGGAATGAAGACAAACACAACGGCATTATACATTAATTTACTGATGAGATACTCTAGAGTTGAGAACACTCCATCTCTAGTCTTACCTTTCTCACTCTATTTTTCCATGTCTCAGCCTAGGGTACTGCTTCTGAAATTGTGTGAAATTTCTTGTTTTGTTTGAACAAGGTTGTCATTTGCTTCTTTTAATGGCAATTTTAACAGCAGCAGGTGCACGGAAAATTCATTGTCTGTGAAGGTGATGAATAAAATCTAGAGATACTGTAATGCATAAGACTCTTCCACCAGAAAATCACCTCAGCTTTGCTTTTGTCATTAAGCATGTTCAGTGTTAATTCTATACCTTTGTTTTGCACAGAAAGGATCTGGCAAGTCTTAGCACTGTATGCTAGTTGTCAAAGAAAGAAAGAGTACAGACTTCATAAAGCCTTGACTCTATAGGTGTGTGTTGGGCTTTAAATGATAGGTGGTTTGTAGTAAAACATGACTGAAGGTTGCTCTGAGGAACAAATGAGACTCTGCTTTGAGTCACCTACTGAACAGGAGCAGGTCCTAGGATAATTCCTTACTTAAACGTATTTAACATGGATAAAGAAAAGCATGACCTAATTGGGAAAAGCTATGTCAAAAATTTAAGGGCTTTTTTTTTTTGACTGGGAAAAAGTAATTTTTTCTGTCATTTTTTAAAGGTTTCCTAAAAATGGAAAAAAGAAAAAAAGAAAAAAGAAAAAGAAATCTTATTCTAAGATTAAAAAGGCCAAGTTGTTTTATCTTCAATTAGCTATCCCTCAACCTTCCTCCTTCCCACAAACTGCCATCTCTTTTGCAGTAAAACCAATGTAATGAAGACAGTACAGATTCCCCGGAAAAAGGTGGTTCAGGAAAGGTTTACTCTACCAACGAAGAAAAGTAATGTCATAGAGTACAAAGACTGATTGAATCTTCAGGTAGAGACACTTCAGTCTCTGCTCTTTGCAGAGTAACTCACCAAGGTTCTCATCAACTCCTGCTCCGCCTCTCTTTGTCTTTTCTTCCCTTCTTTTCCTCTTTCCATTAATGGGTTTCTTCATATCCAAGCCATCACTTCTGAATGTGTGGCTTGCAGATTTTAGAGCATAAAGGGATGAAAATGTTTCCCATCATCAAATTCTCCCTCATCAGGGCACTGTTGGTCTCTTAGTGACTGTTCTGGCCCAGGTCATATGCAAAGTAGAGAAACTGTTCCCTCTCCTTTGCAGTTAAAAATATTTGCAAACATTAGTCTGCATGCACAAGGTGCAAAGTAACTCTAACGGGGCTGGAGGGTTTGTCCCAAGGGAAAAACAACCCTTTCTGGGCATAAATTCTCTTTGAGCCTTGTACTTTTATGCTGTCCATTTAATAGAAGCACGTCTGCCTTTACAAGGTTGTCTCATTCAACCAAATCACCAGGTAATTTAGCAGCTTTTCTGTCATTTTCTTACTTCTGTCATTTCCTTACTGCATAAAACAGTGACTAATCTGCTATGATAATCTATAGCAGTATCATATGGGCATCTGCTATAGTGCACATTGCGGACCGGAGCTTCATCCCTCCCTAGCTGCACTTTATGTCATTCCAGTATCAGGTGGGACATCTCACAGGAGGTGGCAGCATGCTGAGTGTAGATGGCAAGCAGGAGTTTGGCTCAGGAGCCAGTGTGTGCATGCTCTGCCAGCAGAGGTTACCTATAGGAGCACATTAGGCAGGACAGCCTCACATTTTAAGCCACACAGAGCCCAAAGTAAGCTTGCAATCACGGCACTCACATTTAACTTAAGAGGAATTTATTCTATCACATTGCAGCTAACAATCCCCCCCTTTATCTTGCAGTCACTGTTTCTTTTCGAACGCAAGGAGATGAATGAAGAGTCTAATCAGTTTTACTTACACTAGGTTTCCACAAATACATCCATCTGCCATCATTTCAGAGACACACCTCACTCATTCACATCCATGTATGACACTAGCTATTCACACAGGCTACTTTAAACTTTATTGTAAGGTAAGATTCAGAGTTCCTAAGGCACCTGGATACCTTAGTTACTCAGACCACCCTTCCTCGGATATTGCCTATTAAGGGTCTCCCTTCCCAGGCTCCAGAATATCTTGCTTCCAAACTTTCTTCTAGGGAATTTTGCTATAAACCAAGACAACCTATTAAACCAACTTGTGAACCTCTAAATGCTCAATATATATTGCATCATGGAGATATCTGGCTAACAATAAACATTAGGCAGGGCTTTCAAGCTCCAGAGGACACACAAAGTCCCTTATTAGGTTATTTCTATCATTAGACCAACATCTGGCTCTCAGCTTCTCTTATGATAGTGCTGTGGTTGGGGTGCTACCTCAACTTGCATTTTCATAAGCTAGACTGTTCAGTGATTTATATCAGTCTGCTTTTAATCACATTGTGCCAAAATTAGCCAACTGTAATTGCCACCAAGGGCAGGCCGTCTTCTGGAAAGGACATAAATGAGATTAGCTATCTGGGCAGGATGCAGCTGTGTGGCTGTGAAGTGGAAAAGTGACCTGTGCACCGGTTCAGCCTCTACCTAGTTACGAAAGTGAAAGACCATGACACTAAAGGGAATAAAGGGAGATTGAAGTATTCGTGGCTTCATCCTTTCTTCCCCCCTCCCCTCAATTTTAATTCTGTGTATTTTTCAACTGCAGAGAAATTGAAACATCTTTATTTTTGTTTCATTTCTCAAGCATTCTGTTTACAAGATCAATTAAAAAATGTAACTTCAAATCTCAAAGTACTTCCCCTCTCTTCCTCTCATAATTTCAGTTTGTCAGCAAAAATACACCCATAAACCCATCATGTTCACATATGTGTGTACAGCATCCAAACCACACTGTGCTCTGCAACATGGTGAGAGCATAGCTGAAAGGAGCAGAGGAATGGGATCTGAAAGGTGGGAGAACTCCCTTTTTCTGCTTTATATCCAACACTGATTGAAGTCAGAGAGTGAGCTTCTAGCAGCTTCTGTAGGCTTTGGAACAGGCTGTAATGATGGAGCTAGCAGAAGATACTCAATTACAACATCAGCTTCCTAATACTTGCCAGTATTTTTTTAACTAGGAAATATTAGCAAATGCGATAACACAGTGAAAAGCAGTGACAATAGGAACACTGTTCATATCTTGTTCATTCAAGTTATGACACAAAGTAGAAAATACTATTAAAACCATGTGGTGATCTTTAAAGTATCTGGCTTTGTTTAAAACTACTCTTGTTTTGCAAGATCAAAAGTAAAACAAAGTCTTTACAAATCATTTTGTTAATCAGACAATGGTGATAAAAAGATCACTGTAAGCACAAAAGGAAGAGGGAGCCTGGTTTTCATTCTGCTGCTGCAGAAATAGAGGAAAAGGGGATTGGGATGGGGAAAAGGGCAGAAGAGCCTTCCTCCACATGTCAGTGCTCTGTCTGGATAAGCCAGTCATAGGAGTGGACTCTTGGAGGTCTTCCCTGGAGGGAAAGAATGAGGTTATCACACTGTTAGTTGGCTTCAGAGCCAAAAAGAAAACTGCCACATGAGCCCAGCCTTGAAATACAACCAACGTATCCAGTAATCAGTAACAGCTTTTCCCTTCAGTGGAAGATGCAAGAAACCCGCAGCACGTTCTCAGTAATAGTTTTGATGCATGCCTTGCCATAAAGCTTTTCAAAGAGAAACTTAGGTCCCAAAACTGTTACAGCTATACACCATATCCTACAGAGCTAGATCCTATAATCCCATTGATGTATCTTCCTTTTTCTTACGGTCAAAGGTTTGCCAGATAAAGACTGATTTATTGTTGATACTTCTATAATTACCTCATGGAATTTAAGCCCTCAGATCTAGCAAACACCTCCTCTTGTAACATCACACCTATTCTTTCCTCTTTCTATTTTTCTCTCTGCTCACATCTTTGCCTCTTGTTTCTCCATCCTTTGATGTTCAAACCACTGTCATAATTAACATATGCCAACTGGGCCCCATCCCCATCCCCATCCCTGTTTCACTCTTCCACCCCCATGAGCAGGAAGGCAGGGAGGCATCACCCCCTTACTATGCTTCCCCCCCTTGTGCCTTTTCTCCTCAGCAGGCAGAAGAGGAGCAAGTGGCAACCGACTTGGGGTTCTGCCTGTACCTGTCTGTGGATGAATGGGAATAAGCAGCAAGGATCAGATGGAATAAAAAGCCCCAGAAAAACTCCGTGTAGCCTGACGGAATGTCTGCTAATGTCATATCAGACACCATAAGCCACCAGGAGAAAAAGTGTGTCCTCCATCTTCCCTGAAGCACTAATGTCTCTTCAGGATACAACAATAACAAAAGATACTGCTGAAGTTGATGCTAATAATATGCCTGCTCTCTCGGAAGTATCCTTTAAGTTCATTATCTAAGACAGCTTTAGATGTTTTTATACTAAGGCCAACAAATGAAACTTTGAAGGAGCTTCCTCTTCTAGGTGGGAGGATAGACTCAGTGCAGTGACATTTGGCAGATGAACGTGTAAGCTGAAGCTCTGCCCAAGCAAAACTGAAAACTAATCTCCAGAACAAAGAGCAAATTTAATTTAGGCCTAAACCAGCTACGAGCAATCTGCAGATAGTATGACCTAATACTTGCCAAAAAATGCGATTACTAATTTTGTAGGCATGATGCTGGACCTGGTTTAAAAAAGTACTCTATAAACTAAGACATCATGCCCATACGCGGGAAAAAGGTCCATGACCAAAGCTCTCACCACAGTCACGCACTATTGTTAATGGACACAGAGGGTGAATTTTCAAGGACACTCAGCACCAGATTACCTCTGATTCCTTGGTGCAATTCATGTTCACTGGAATAGAAGTAGGGCAATGCCAATCAATTTTTAGAGGACTTCACATATACTCACAAAGTAGTTCTGGCTTTACCCAATGAAAACTGCTATGCAACAAAAAGCTGAGATATTCTGGAGAACACAATAATTCCATGCAAGAATAGGATGTCATATATAAATTAAGAGCATTAAGAGGCGCATTTTTAAGGTTAAAACAATTGAGATGTCCTTATAACTAGACTGCTTAGGTAGAGTTTGGCTCGGGAGGTATCCATCCTCAGGGCTTAGCCATATGGCTGAGTTGTTTCAGATTAACAAGTCACTGAATCATAACAAGTTCCAGACTAACAAGTCACTGAATCATAATATATGAGTCTCTATTTCAAGCCACAGCAAATAAGAGGTGCTTTGGCTTAGTTTATTCTGTAAAGTTGGCATACACAGAGCGAATTATTGAAGCTTTTCGGAGGTGTTTTTTGTCTAAATGTAGTTCATAGTGAAAGAGGGCACACACAATTACTGAAGTTTTTCTTTCCCAGAAAGCCTGTTAAGCAGGGTATATTTGGCATTATCATGGTTTAAGCTGAACCCAGGACAGGCATATATTGGACAAACATCTTCTATGATCCCATTAATGATGATCCCATTAATTATGATCCCATTACGGCCTCTTGAAATAGATCTTAATTCCAAGCGCACGGGCAGGCGTCCTTATGCCATTTGAAAACCACATTTTACCACATGGCGATCAGAACTTTGCTCAGCCATTATTGTATTTTGAAGCAATTTCATGCATATATCTGAATGGGAAAGATGTCACAATTTAGTCCATTTCTTTCAATAAGAATATTTTTCATAGGTTACTAACTTGTATTGGGAAGCCCTTATTTCCTGACACCTTGCCGATATATTTCAGTTAGGGTGCTTAAAATATTTATACAAAGTCCTCTTCTTTATTTTAGACTCATTTATCAATTGAGAAGGAAGTTCTGCTAACTATGAGATGCTGGGAATCTTCCACAGAGTTTATCTGAGAGGCTCAAGAATTGGTACAAGTCGGTACAGAGCAGCTGGATGTATATCAACCACAAGTCGTCCGAGTTCTGGCACAGCTCTTCAGTTAAACTAATTTTCTCAGCTGAGAATTGCTCCCAGATCAAAACCCTAGGCTTTGGAGCAAGCACAGCAAAAATATTACTGGCAGAGAGATAACATCTAAATCAATGATGGGTGCCCAGCATACATGACCACCTTATAGTTAAAATATGAAAAGCAGGACTTTTATTAGTTTTACAGTCGTGACTAATATTTTCAAGTAATGCCAAATCTGTTCCAGATGTTGATAGGAACAACTGCTGACTACAGCTTACTCCAACACAGAACTGAACCACTTTACAGAAATCCAGATCAGAACTTTGCAGCCAACTTCCCTGTAAATCTAATCACAAACAGCGAAACACTGCAAATAATATCAAGCCACTCCAAAATCCTACATCAATTCAAGGTTCTGGGGAGTTTGCTCACTTTGCTGATGGTTGCTTGACAAGGGCCAAAGCCGTGTTCTGCATCTTGATGCAATACCACTCAGTGAAAGTCCTGTCCTGGAGCTGCATACAGAAGAGAAACTTGTTAAAGTGTTGACAGGGGATTGATGTGATGTAATAAGTGTTACGTGTTGCATTATTAATTTTGCACATCAAAAATCTGCTCTGTGGAAAAGAAGGCACATCACATCCAGTGTCTGATGAAGAAGGTGTCTTAAATGGATGGAAGGAAATGCTGAACACCACTTTAAAGTTCACCACATCAACCTGAGTTAAATCGAGAGACCAACAGGTACCGCTTCAAGAAAGCACAATTTGCTAACTGAGAAGACAAAATGCGACCATTATGATGGAAGACAGACTGTCACTTAGTCAGTCTCTATAAATAAGACATAAGCAGGAGATAATTCCCAATGTTCTGGGCAGTCTTACTCTGACTGCCCTTTCTAGGATGTATCTCACCTCTTTCACCTGGGACGAGATTGCAGAGGCCAGTAGAGCTTATTGTAAGAACAGTACTTTAAATACAATGTCCAAACTTTTCATCATTCCTTCTTCAAAACTGACCTCTTGAAGTTCTTTGTAGTGTTATATAACACATGTATAAATTTTTAAGTAGTCTGTTGAGGTAATGCATTTCTGATTATCTGAGTAACTCATGAAGTGTATAAGAGAAACATGATAAAATTTATAACTAATCCATCTTCCACACTGCACTCTTCTAACGCCATTTAGATGTCAGCTTTTATACCTCATGTAGATGCATTCTGATTTTCAGCTTATATAAAAGACTGGAAATATTTTGCTTCAGGATGGAAAAATTTTAATGCACAGAGGAAGTTCTTGCTTAAAATATTACATACACACCTCTGATCCAGATTTGGTGATGTAGGTTTCTTCAGAACCACTGTTTTAAACTCTGAGTGACATATTGTACAGTGTAATTTCTATGCATCTTGACTTTGCTCCCAATAACATTTATGACAATTTTCATGCAAGCCAGACCTAATATCAGATGCATTCGTGTTTTCCCTTACACAAGGGAAATATCAGGTGATAATTGGAAAAGCCTAGATAAATGTGTTACTAGTAAGTCAAACTGTGACAATTACCAATTTTCCAGGAGAGTTCAGAAATGATCAAGAGCATAGCAGGATTCAAAAAGGATTAGAAATGATAAGGATCGTAACAATTATGGCAGATCAGACGAAAAAATAGATAGAGGAGCAGACATGCATAAAGCCATGAAGTATTTTGTCCTGCAGCTCCTCTTAGGCTCAGCGGCTCAGTGATGCTCCAAGAATCACTGGGTGTCTCAGGCCATGCAGGACACTCTATGGGGCTGAGACTTTGCTTGGGAAGAGCCCCTTGTCCTGGAATGATTTTTCTATAACCATCCATTATGAATGTTTCTTGGGCTTAAGATATGTTGTCACCCCTAAAAGCAAGGTGGCGGAGGCAGCACCACACCAGGTCATGAACAAAATTTACCTTTATCTGTGCTAAAGGCAACAGCCTGCAACAAGAAGCAACAGATCACCTATTTGCCCTTGCATGGGGAGGAGGAGATCAGCTGTTAGCTTGCCTCCCAAACTCTGAACTTCTAGGGAAAGGGCAAGATTTTAAGGATAAGGGAAGCTAGATAGGGCTGGGGAGCCAGCCTCTTCAGGCTTGCTCTCTGCAAAGAGATCTTACATTACAGAAACCATTAAGTTCAAAACAGAGTTTCCCTCTGGGAATGGTGAAATTCTGCTTTGCCAACAGAGCTGGGAATCTGTAAACTGGCTCGGCTGGGACAAGGCAAAATCACAGATTTGGCCCTAAATCTGTGTGCTGCATGTATCTAAGCAAACTGAAGATGTCGTGTGCACTTGTTAACTTAAGGGAGGGCTTTCTTTTCTAAGAGAAACTGCGGGATTCATTTATGTGATATACAATATGTCATCTACAATAAAAAAATACTACACTTATCTTCAGTGGAGGCGGAGTCCCATTTTTCCCAGTTGTCTTATAGATCTGGAGTAAGAAATCCAGGAGTTCTCGCAGAAAAGGAATGTTTTGTTGTTGTTGCTTTTTACAGGAATTCTGAGCATTTCAGTGCAATTCTGCTTCTGGATGAAAGCAGTTTAAAGTCTGAAATGTAAAGTCCTAAATTGCAACAGCTCAGAGTTTATTCCTGTTTTGTCATTCTAAACTCCTATTTATGACAGTAAAAAGCAGAGGGATGAAAGGGCATTTTATCCCATGTCCACATAATTAATGTTTATGTACATGAGATGAAATAAGGGGAGCTAATGGCATGGGAGAGAATACAGAATTACATTGCAATTTGGAACTCTGTAGCACTGCGTCTTATTATGCTCTATACAATTTGTGAGGTTTGTGCATCCTGCTGAAGATGACAGGCTTTATTTATGTTAGGAAAAGTACAGTACATCCTGGTAGCACCTGCTAGGTCATCTTGTTCACTTTGTGCTACTCCATTAATGTGGCCTCATCCTGTCTGGGAGACACAGGAGACCGGAAGAGGCATTTAAGACTCTGTGCTCTTATTCTCATTTTTGAAGGTTGCTAGCTGTCATAGAAGCACCTGTCTTCTAAAAACAGGAATGAGAATAACCTTTCATGTACATACCCTTGAGTGCACACCCACATGGTTAATTTAGTCGAATGCACATCCTATTGCCATCTCCTCAGCTAAGTATTACAGGAAAAGTCAAATCATTCTGCTGGATAACTGATTTACTTACCCTGCCAGTGATCTAATGAGTGTGTGTGTGTACATATACACACACATATGAGTATATATACATGTGTGTCAGAGAGAAAAGAACCTTGAACGTAGGGGTGCCATATGAGATGAGCTGTAAGGAGGTTGCTCTGTGGACTCTCAGAATAGGCAGATATTTATAAACAACTTTTATTTTTGTGGAAAGAGAGCATGAAAACAATAAGAATGGTTTCCACAACATGGAAATCAACTCTTCTATTTGGTCTGGGCACTTCCTGGTGTACCTCTCATTTCAGTGATATTTTGGTGGCTGCCAATACTGAAAAGATAGGGAGATAGATGAGGTTCTGGTAGAAGAAGTGACAGAGATGCATTAACTTAATTTGTTTTCCTTCTGGAAATATTTATTTCTAAACAAGATGCAAAAAGTCTCACTAGGATTATCTTGCAGCCATTGCTATTGTATTACGCACCACACATACCTTCCAAACAAACAGCAGGATCCAATATTGCAACTTGGAAGTTGTCTTTTGTATTTTATTCCTTAGTCTAAATTTTAAGCGCATTTTTTTTCTCCCAGTGTTCAATCTCATTGTAGCTTTACACAGCTATAAAAATCTCTTAATAAGTGTACAAAAGAAATAGCCCTGAAAGCCTCAGGGAGATTCGCTTACTATACTTGATTTACTGTATTGTCACAAACAATGTCAGTAGTCCATATGAAGTTATTCTGTCTTTGACTTAGAAAGCACAGTCTCCTCTTTCTCTCCCCTGGGCTCCTTGTTGGTATCTCCAGGAGATATTCACCTGTGTCCCTCTTCTTTCTCACTTTTGTTCAGTCCTTTTTCCCTACCTACGTTTGTCTCCTTCCAGCAAAAAGCTTGATAAAGGAGCATGATGGATACTGTTGCTGTGGTCATTGCCATTGCTCAAGGCTGACTGCCATTAACTGCATTTGCCACCTTCTGGTATATTTACTCTTCCTTTCACAGACACTTTTGGTCTCTTTTGCTTCAAAATATATGTAGTAATAACTGCAGTATTCATTCAACAGTCCTGTGCTGGTCAGGAAGTTTTACAAACTGATAAGTGACTGCAGCTATTCACTAAATACAACTGCCTCTAATGTGGATGGCAATAAACTTTAAAGGGACCAGAAGAGAGCCTGCTGCATGCAGCAAGTCCATGCAGCAAGTCCTTGCAGCAAGCAGAGAAAGTATGGCAGAGTTTTAGGTAAGTGGGATATAATTAGCCATGTTGGAATTTGACCAGGATATCAGGGTTAACACCCCTGCTCCTGTGAAAAGTGCCTTGGGAGTTCCTCAGCAGCAGGCAGCCAGGACCTCTTGTTTTCATCACATTCCAGGCACTACATGACAGCTACCCAAATACGCTTTGCCTTAATGAAACAGAAATGCACATATGATACCTACAATTTGGAACCGAGGTATGGACTTAATCCCAGAATGGATGAATGTAGATTTGCAAACTATTCAGAGTGACAGAGGACTTCTGTATTTTGGTTCTGGACCTTAGCTATTGGGAAATAGTAATGACAAAATCAGTCACTGGAAAATCTGTGGAGCTCACAAGTGTCCGGAACAGCTTGATCCGCTTACAGCTGGTCACAAGGCTAGAGGCGGGCATTTCTTGTGTATCGCTCTTATGCATCACCTGCACAACTCTGTTTGGAAAGAGCTTTAGTCGTGGGCATTATACAGGGCTCCACACTATATGTGGAAGTAGCAGGAGTCCTGGTGCATACAGCATCCAAGACTTACCCAGTCACTTCCCCTGATGTGCCTTTCAACTCCTGATGTTTTTGTCTTACATGACTTGCTCTAGCTCTTCCACTATCAGCTGGCTGCCTTCCTGAGGTCTTTTCTAGCCCCAGGTTTTTATTACTTTCCAGTGACTCATGCATACCATAGATCAGTGCAGCTCTGCCCTACCCAGGAAGACCGCAGGGCCAAACAGCTGTTGATGGTGGGAGGAATGAAGCTTCTTTAATTCCTCCAGTAAATCTCTGCTTGCTACCAGCAACTACCAGAGGGTTATGAAAAAGTGGCAAGAATTTTGCAGTGACTAGTTTATGGACAGAGATACTTGTTTTATAGCCATGTTTTCTGTAAGCCCAAATTATTAAATTGGGTGAACTGTATCCACCTAAGTTCAAATAAGTACTTTTGTCACCAGAATTTTCCAAACAATTCAGTTATTCCTCCACTGACAAGAGACTGTGAGCACTGGTAGGGTTTAGACCTTCCTACTGTATACATGCTTGCGTATGCTGGACGTGGAAGAGAAAGGCATATTTTCTCTCTCAAATGTATTTCTACCTGTGCAACGTGAATGCATTGCATGTAATCATATTCTGAACCAATATGATTAGACAAATTGCTGCACTATAAAAAGTGACATTAAAACTTGCCTCCCATCTTTATTAGCTCACTTTTTCTCAGTCAAATATGTTTGGCTTACGAGAAAAAATGGTGCTTTTCATTCTGACCTCAGGCTTCCCAAATCAAACAGAGCTATGGGTCAATAGCTGAATGAGAAGAGGATTGACAGAACGATTCAGATCCTTTTTGACACCTCAGCATCTTTAAATTATTGCTTACGTAAATGTTGGCTATGCCTGACAGTGAAAGGCTGGGGACAAGCACACAGTTTGGAAGGTGATCCCTTGTGCAGGAATTCAGATAACATCCTGCTTACCTCTGCTCTGCTCCATGTGCAATGAAAAAGGAGCATAACTATTTTTACCATTACTGTTAAAGCAGGAAAGTAAGACAAAAGTCAGCCAATATAATGAATCAGAAGTGTTTTACTGTTAACTTTACATAGCAGAGAGAATGTGAAACTTTTTTTTGGTGTTTTGTGCCAAAAAGTGTTCTGGAGTCTAACTGTAGGCAACACATGCCTATGGATGTAGGGCGATTGATTTTGCTAGATGGTTATTAAACCCCAACACTGACACATCTACTTGGCTAGAAAGGGCTATGCATAAACTGTCTTTTCTCTGGTGGCTTTGGGTACAAGTAGAAGTCAGGGACCCCACACGGGCTCCTTTGTCACAGCAAACCTGCCAAGTCCCTCTCCAGCTGACAGGAGCCCGGGAGCAAAGCTGCAGCTTTGCAGGATCTGCCAGGACCTGTGGGAAGATGTGTGGTCAGCAGAAAGAGGGAATTGTCTCCTTTTCAGCTCCATGGCACTTTACACAGACTGTTTATAGAGCTGAGCAGGTAGGCTTTGGCCTTAAAATCACCACTGACCACAGAGATGAAGAGCAGAAAAAAGATGCCTGTAAAGTTGCGCATCCAAAACATGACTCATAGCAACCCACAGCAACAGCTGAGTTCCCTTTAGAGACAATCTCTGATGTACCTGAGCTAGCCCCACGTTTCTGGGCACAGAGTGCTATGTTTGGCTGCTGCAACAGTGCAGCTGCAGCCTCAAGCCCACCGGGGCTGGGGGCCCTTCATGAAAGCCACAGGAAAGGGACCTCATGCTCCATATTCTAACTCTGGGGCACTGTGAGCTGTAATGGTGACTACAGGAAAAGATGCTTGTGCTAGAGTTCAAGAAAAAGAAGTTAAGGAGAAGTAATAGCAAATCAAAAAGGCAGCTGAAATGAGCAGCTGGAACACAGCAGTACCTGCTGAGGTGGAGGAGGTTGTGGCCAGTTCCACACAGCTGGCTCAGCATTGCATTATGTCAAGGACGGGCTGTTTGCTCAGTGGCTTTGAAGAAGGGGCACAACTGCAAGGACTGTTGCTGCCAGGCTTTGCCTGAGGCTGAAGGCAGATGTCCAGGCTGGTTGAAGACACCTGGTCCTGTCTAGGGCAGTGGAGCGCTGATGTGTAGTTATGGTAGCTGCCACTCACCTGGGGTCTGCTGGAGCTCAACAAACCCACAGCCTGACTACCACCACTGCTGCTGGTGAGGTGTCCACAGCTACCACTCAGTAGCACTAGCAAATTCAATGGTTGCACAGATAGCCAGGTCTTGGTGAAGCTTTCCAGCCTGGCTGGAAATGGCTGGGTGGCAACCTTCAAAGCAGACCATATAAATGTCACAGTTTAGGGACCTTGTTTTCTTTTCAGTTTGCATGGCAAATCAGCATGTTACTAGCTCTCAATAGGTATTAGCTAACATGAGCTGGTTTGTGTCTCCCATCAGAGCTCTTTGTGTACACTCTAATTCCTGCATTCTCCATCTTCTTAAGGCCATTTGACAGAAAGCTGTAAATAGCTCAGCCTGGGCTGAGCACTGGGCAGGAGAACAGGAGCTCCACAATGCTGGTCCATATGCTTTATCATGAGCCAAAGCAACTTGCTCAGTGTGACTCCATATCAACTTCCACGTCTTTAAAGTGGGTATAATACTCACTTTTCCCTTCCCTGTAATCAGTCTATTTGCACTGTGCTAGGGAAATCTAAAAATGCTTCTTGAGCATAATGACATTACTTCCCTGGAAATCCCTAGAATGATACATTTAAAAATGACAGCACATCAGCAAAAGTGTTGACTTGGTCTGAGCACTCCTGCTGTAACAGGAGGCTTCACTATTGATGATACTGTCACAGACCAGGTAACTGGCAAGGCAAGGGCAAATGAGTTATTGAGTAAAGTGAAGCCCACAGAACCTCTTATCTCTCCATGAGGAATATTGTGATGTGGAATTTTTCTCCCCAGTTTTTCTATGTAAAACTTCTGTTGAAGATTCAAGCAACTCATTTGACGTGTCATACTCAACCTGTGCAAGTGAACTGTATTTTAACAAAATGCAATTACGTCTACTCAGAGATGGCATTCTGAATCTTGGAAAGCTAGTTCTGCTTTAAGGTTTAGTGCCTGGGATTAATGACAGTACTGTATAACTTAAAAGATTTAAGAATTATGCTATAGGAAGTCATGCTATAATAAGCTTTAGATCAACAGTTCATATAGCATCATGGGATTCTCAGCCTCCCAAGAGAAAGAGTCCTAATATACTGTAACCTACAACTTTCCCCTTGAAATATCTTAGTTCTATGAAGCAATAAACCAGTCTGGACTAAGTTACTGAAGGTCTTTGAAGTACTGAAAGACCCATAAATAAGGTGAGTACTTTGGAAGGGGGGGCTCAGTTTTGTGGTGTACATATACAACTATTTCATAGTCAAGTTGATTTGTAGCTGCCTGTAAGTCAGTTTCCTGGGAGTAATAAATCTTCATTCAAGCAAAACCAAAATGTCACCAGTATTTATTTCACACATTTTTTACCCCATCAGGAAAGGAAAAAGTCAGCATTCATGTAAACTGTTCTATGCCCAACCTGCAGCTCTGGACTAAAATTAGTGTTCATAGTATGAAATTTTTATAAATCTAAATTGTAAACATTGGGTAACAGATGTACCATTGCATGGCCAAAAAAGAGTGGTAACTGTCACTGGAGAAATAAAACTGAGTTATTGTTTCCAGTTTCAAAAGAACAGCAACAAGTCTAAAAAACTATATGTGATCTTTGTCCTTTTTTCCCCTCAGACACCTGCACTCATCTAATGTTTCACTGAGCCCTGAAAAATAAATGCATAGCTTCAGTCTCCTAATCCATGTGGCTCCAGAGACCACTGTTACATGAGAACTTAAACTGATGATGCTGAGCGTCCTAGGGGCAGCTTAATCTTTTTTAATTCAAATCAACTGAGTCCCATGTGGCGCTAGGATGATACTCTATATGCTGCAATCAGACTGACCTAGACTCCTTGTGCTCTAAATGATTAATGAAACTGCCTCCTAGTTTGTTTCTATGGTGATCTGAAACTTGACACGATGTAGGAATCTGCCATTCACGCTGAATGAATTGAGGAGGAGATAGCCCAGGAACAAAACTCCATCAGTTGTACAGAGAAGGCTGTATTTTAAGTCATTAGTCTCCTTGTACTTGGGTTGTTGACTCTTGAAAATAAGAGTGAGATAAAATATCCTAGTTAATGTAGCTTTAATTGCATAGTTTACTTAGTCAATTGTTTCAATATTAGCAAAATGAGTTACTTTGAAAACAGCTCTCTATGTTTTCTTTTGATGGGCAAAATCTGTGGGCTAATGCAGAGTAGTACTTACAGAGGTTTTGTAGCTCCCTATAACGGAGTCAGTTGAACTGTGAGAGCTCTGCAATGCCTTTAAACATTGTAAATAAAGCTCTAGGGAAAAAACCCAACCAAAACTAACCTAAAACAAAACAACGAACAAAAAAACACCTGAAGAAAAAATTCTACGTTCAGGTTTCATTGGGTCTATCAAGAAGGCTTAAGGATTCATGTATCTTTACATTTTAGTACTGCCGTTTCAAATAAGGAGTGATTTAATTCACTCAAGTGTTTCTGGGGCTTTCAGAGCCAATTTTAGAGCCTTTTACTTTTATTTCCAAAAGGAGCACATTATCAAACTTTTAAATATTTTAGATAGTTCCTGAACCACTGATGAGTATCTGTAGTCATGTGTAGGTCTATCTATAGTGCCCAGGTGAAAAACACTTGAGAGAGAATCAGTAAATTAGCTTAGCTACCTCACCAGCCACACCACCATGAAGTCCAGCTCAAACCAGCTGCCTGAATTTTTGCTCAGTGTCTAGACCCGGTGCTACAGGCCATGCTGGATGCCAAGAGACTATTGCTAAGCCGTAGGCACTGCTGGATTTAGCTAGTAACTGAAGTTGACTTGGTTGGGCTGCTGTTGCAGCTGGGCTGCCTTTAGAGCAAACCATCTTTGCTCCTTCCCAGGCAAGCTTGTTTGAGCCCTTGTGGAGTCAAACCTCAATGCCCACCTAAAGATGTGTAAAAGCAAGTACACACCAGGGGTTTCTGAAGATGGCAGTGAAGACCGGCAAGCTCTAACATAATTTGCTGCTTTTCTTTCTGCCTCTGTCATGTAACCCTGCCTTTATTGCCTTCCTTCCAAACTCCTGATCACTAAGCACACCACTGGGCTTTGTCCTTTCCCCCAGAGTCTGTTTCTCTGCCATCACAGGGGGAGATGCTGCAGCTCTTTTCCTTTCCATGTCTGTTTAAAGGGGACACTGTTGCGCTGTGTATTTGCCTCTGGTGAGGGTATTCCTGTACTGATCTCACTGCATCTCTCAACAGCTTTTCAGGAGGGCACAGCACACCCGAATCATCTCATCACTTCATCTGGAATCAATCACTGCAGGTCCACTGATGTCAAGAAAACTATGCTCATTTGCATCAGCACGTGACCTGGTCCTATCTCCCTGTGATCTTTAGATCAACAGTGCTCCCACTGGGATTCGCAATCTCAGGAGGAGTCTAAACCCACTTTCTAACGTATTTAACCAGTGTCAGCCTTTTTTTTTCCTCCTGTCATAAGACACATCATGACTATTGACCCAAACTCATAACAACACAAATTCTTCTGATTTAGGTCTGTGCCTTGTTTCTTAATGTTGTATCCTGCATTCAGAGAGTTTAGGAATCCAGACATGGATGGTGTTATACTTCCTAGTAAATCAGTTAACTTTGTAGAGGTAAAATACTTCATGTCCAGGATTTTGAAAGGAATCTGAAGTACTTAGTATTTTCAAATGTGACTCAATAGACATTGCCCTTCCTATTTCTTCAAGTCTCTGTGAAAATCCCAGTTTATGTTATTGCCAAATGAAGACATAATGGCACAACGGTTTGCATTTTTCCCAAACTTTAATTTCTGGGATCACAACGTACTGTAAGTACTTCAACTTTCAATTTTAGAAGAAAAGGCAGAGAGAAACAGAAATCCTTTAGAATTTCCTAAATAGCAGAATAAAATACTCTGCACTCAGACTCCATTTTTAAATGCAATCCCTTATTTGAGGGAAGAATTTGAACTGCTTTTGAATATCTTAGATTAACTATACCAACTCTATAAGTACATGTGTCACTGGGGTTCTCAGAGGCATTATTGGCAAAATAAGCAGATTTCCTTGGGAAATAAAAGGGTTTTGTTACTTTTGCATAAGAACCAGGGAGAAGCTCAAACAGAATAAATACTCTCACTGTCTATACAGCTCTTCTTGGAAGAGGTATATGAGGCCATGTGATGAGTGGTGTTCCTCAGGAGCTGGTACTGGGACCGGTGCACTTGAATAACTTTGCTGGTGACAGGGACAGTGGGATTGAGTGTGCCCTCACCAAGTTTTCCAATGACACCAAGCTGCGTGGTGCAGTCAACACTCTGGAGGGAAGGGATGGGATCCAGAGGGACCTGGACAGGCTTGAGAGATGGCCAGTGCCAACTTCATGAAGTTCAACAAGGCCAAGTGCAAGGTCCCGCAACTGGGTCAGGACAACCCCCAGGACAAATACAGGCTGGGGGAGACTGGATTGAGAACTGCACTGCGGAGAAGGACCTGGGGGTGTCAGTTGATAAAAAGCTCAACTTGAGCCATCCAAGTGTGCTTGCAGCCCAGAAACCAGCTGCATCTTGGGCTGCATCGAAAGGAGCATGGCCAGCAGGCCAAGGGAGGGGATTCTCTCTCTCTGCTTTCATGAGATCCCCACCTGCTGTCCAGCATCCAACTCTTGTGGGCAACAATACAAGAGGGATGTGGAGCCGTTGGAGCGAGTCCAGAGGAGATGAGAGACAGGCTGAGAGAGCTGGGTTGGCTCAGCCTGGAGAAGGAGAGGCTCCGGGGACACCTTAGAGCAGTTTCCAGTACCTAAAGGGGCCAACAAGAAACGTGGAGAGAGGCTTTAGACAATGGTATGCAGGGACAGGACAGAGGGGAGGTTTAGATGAGACATTAAGATGAAGTTCTTCCCTATGAGGATGGTGAGGACCTGGCACAGGATGCCCAGAGAAACTGTGTTTGCCCCATCCCTGGCAGTATTCAAAGCCAGGTTGGATGGGGTTTTGAGTAATCTGTCTAGTGAAGGGCGTCCCTGTCCATGGCAAGGCGGTTGCAACTAGATGATCTTTAAGGTTTCTTCCAACCCAAATCATTCGATGATTCTATTTTCCTGTGATGTCTGCCTGGGAGAAGGCTCCCTTTCCTGATTTCCACATTCTAGGCTTGTAGGCTCAGTTTATTTGCTAGAGCTGCTTCACTTTTATAGAAATAATGAAGTATATATCAGAGCATTCGGAGAAGGACAATAACTGCCTTCTTTTTAGGGCACTCACCTGGGATACAGGAGATCCAAGTTCAAGCCATTACTTCAAGCCATTCCCAAATGGCTTGGTGGCCAAATACCCACAATCCACTTGCTCAGGACAGCCCCTTTTCAGGTTGGGGTACAGTGACCATAGTAGTCACATTTCCCATCTTTTTTATGGAAAAAACCACCCTGGAAGGAGGTGAGAAGCTGGGCAACATGGAGACCAATTATTTCACCTCATCTCTTTTTTGGAGGTGAGCCTGCATGACAGACCTTAGTGTGCCTCTACTACCATCACTTCCAGGGAAACAGCAGCCTTCCTGGGAGAGCGAATAAAACACAGTCCTAATATCTGTGTTTTAATGTCATTCTCAAGCAATGGAATCAAACCTGAGCCTTTAGGGCAAAAATGGAAAACATATGGGTGAACAGCAAAATCACCCTTCCAAAGATACTGCCAGGGCAACCAGGTGGATTTAATGCCAACTGTCAAAAGCCACACAGACACAAGTTTTTCATTCTCTGAACTGAAGCCCCAGGCTCATTTTGGAAGAAAACTGTGCATTGATCAATGTATGTGTGGGACTGTTCTTCTTACATGTGGCACATTCTTGGGAAGCAGAAGCTTTGCAGCCTCTCTTGCAGGAGGATGATCTCCTGGCAAACATTTCACAACACAGTGAGAGCCACAAACTCCCTGCTACCATTCAAAGACTTCTAGGAGACTTATAGCAGACTTCTGTGCCCGTGGTTGAAGAAAATTATGTTCTGTGACCCACTTAAGAACAAAAAAATACCTTTTTCTAGTTCAGGAAGACAGTGTCAGTGCCTGAAACAGAGCTATAGCCATGATGCCAATGACCCCTGAGTCTTCATGAGAGAGAGCTCTCTTGAGATATCTCTTAGATATCCAATACTACCACAGTCCTTTCATACATATTTTTTGCATTGGCACAGCTCATGCCCTTGATTAGGACTTTGGGACAGTACTGGAAAAACAATAGAAATGATTTTTTTTAATGGCTATCGTTACAATGGCTCCAGTAATATTTGTCTTGAGACAAGGACAGTTTCATTATTCTAGTGCTTCTTCTGATGTCCTCCAGGGATGAATCTTCGTTTTTGGAAGACAGAGTGTAAAGTGATGAGACACCAGCTTGAAATCACTCACAACTGGGATTTACTTAAAATTCTGTAAATTTTCCAAGAGGCTAGTAATCATATATGACTGCAGAAGTTGGCAGTCTGGTTAGGAAGAGGCATTGCATACCTCTTTTTTGAACAGTGCCTGGCACCCCGATTGAAGCTCTTGCCAGCAACCATTGGCAGCTGAGGGATAGCCTGTGCTAGTACATGGATTTACAGAGCAGCATGTGGATTTACAGTGACTAATTATTTGAATATGAATCAACAATGCAACACTGTGGCAAAACAAGGCAAATGCTCTGCATTGAGTCACATTAATAAGAATGTCACGCGTAAAAGAAATGAGGTAATTATTCTGCTCTACTTCACTTGATAAGCCTCAGTTGGAGCGCTGCATGCTGTTGCGAACACCACATTAAAAAAAGAAATACATACTAATTGGAGAACTCAGAAGAGAACAACAAAAACGAGAAATGAGTTGGAAAATAACCCTTATGTGTATGATTGCTCATAAACACATGAAGAGTTATTAAAAAAGGAGCAATTATTCTTATTATCTTAATTCCATACTCATACAGTGATTGAGTACAGAAGAAATTGAAGCAGGCAATGGCAGGGACAACATAGGTGACAGGCTGAAGTGCAATGCAGAAACAATACTTTCAGAGCGAAAGACCATAGAACCTCTTGGCATCACCATCTGTGGTGACAGTCCAGACTAGCCTGGACAGTAAAACTGTCTGGAGGACAATTATTTTCGTTCCCAAATGTCTTCCCCAAATTTAGCTTCATGTCAAATCAGAAAATGTCTATATTCTCTGAAAAGGAAAATACTAAGAAAACAGCACATTAACTAAAAGCTTTCAGTTTGACAAAAGGTATTTAAAATGTAATAATTTTCTATTTCATGCTGGAATTAAAATGAAAAGTTATTTGGAAAGGAAACAAATCAGAGCAGTTTACTCTAAGGGTAACAAAATGTAATATATCAACAATACCCTCAAATGTGAAAAGGAAACTTAAAAAGAAATCAAAAGCATGATATTGATAAACTTTCAGTAGAACTTCTTTAAAAATTAAATGTCTAATTTATTTTATGTTATTTTATTTCATTTCTTTTTATTTTTAAGCCAACTTCATGAGTCACATGTTCAGCAGGGAAGACTTGGGAAGGTACTTCCCATTTTGAGATTTTGAAGTTACAGTATGGCAAAGGAAACAAAGGAAGATTTCTTAGGACTGGTCTTGAAAACAGAAGGTGCTTTTGGACAAGGTACTATTTACCTCTTTCAGTTTTTAATACTTTCTAGTGCATGCAAAATAGCAGAGAAAGCACACAGCTTTAAGATGAGTGTAGTATTATTGATCAAACAGTAATTTAACACAATACGGTGTTAGTTTTCGGCAGTAAAACTCTCCAATTTAAAATCTCATTATGGTTTTTTACATTTGCATAGAAAAAGCCTGATTTTTAGAAATATCCTTTCCAAGCTACTACAACAAACAATGAGAGGGACAATATAGCTGTATAATACATATACTGGGTGTTGATTTTTAGCCCTCACCTTTATGCTGCCTCTTCTTGTTTTCAGATTGCTGCATTAGCAAATTGCCCGTCAGTTCTCCAGTGTGGCACTCAGACTTTACAGCCCTGGGGATATCAGTAACACAAAGGTTGCCCCTTGCAAGCTGCAATGATCTGCGCCCTACAGCTGTATCTATCACATGAAAATGTACTGCTCCACGACTTGTCACTTTTCACAGCTCCATCTCGATATCTCTTTTCAGGTTTCCTGATGACTGACAATGTTAGTTACAACATTTCACACAGTTTTTCTTGCCTATATGTCAAATTACGTACCCAAGAACTGTGAAAAGAGAATCAGCAGGTTCCCAGTGCTGCTACTCTGCGAGGAAGGAGAGCTAGACACCACCTAGGAAAGCAGGACAAGGCAAAAGTCTATGAATATTTGTTCACATTTTTAAACACATCTGTTACGATTCTCTTCAAACAATTTGTTCTCAGACAAGAAAACTCATAGACACTACTTTTGTAAGCAAATTTTAAAAGGTATTACCGGAGATTAATTCCTGAATTCTTAATTTCAGGCATTTCACCAGAAAGATGATTCTGAGAAAAGAATTTATCAGGCAAATTCAATTTTTGATTACTGCTTTCTGAAAATCTACAGGCTAGAAAGTATTCACTTAATAATTTCACAGGAGTACCTAAAAATATGGCAGATTTGCAAACAACTCCCAAACCAAAAGAAAGGGGAAATCTATTTACGGACAACTATTTTCTTACTTCTGCTCAGCAAGAGTAAAGCTGGGTACGTGCTACAGCCTCAAGTCTATGGCTTTTTGTTCTAAGTCTCACTGACTTAGGAGAAAAAACAACAATTTATTAACCAAAATACAACCAACATGTTTTTGTGAGTTCAGTGAACACCTTGCACAGGTATGTCTCCTGACATGTGAGAAAGAGGTCAGATCAAGGCATTGAGCATAGTGAAGGTATGTTGAAACCCTTGTTGTGTCCTGTACTAACCTGTTTTCCTGTTTTCCTTTGCTATCAAACTGGAAAGTGATCAAAAAAGCTGGGAGTCAATTGGAGCTGGTCTGAATAGGCAAAAGTGGAGCCTCTGAGGTTATGTCTTTTGTGCCAAAGCATCAGCACAGCTCACAGCAATGGAGCTATGTAGCTACATGTGTGTTGAGACATATAGTCCGCACCTATGTTTTCTCTCATACTTCCCCTTTACAAAAAGAAAACGCCTCCAACTAAGCCAACAAATAAGAGGAAAATTAGCACAAATAAATCCAATTTATAGTTAAGCAGAGACATGAGCAAGGAGTCATTAAGAAAATTGCCTTTGTGCTTGCAAAGCAGCAAATGAATGCCCACTTATGAGGGCATTCATATGCCTTTACTTCAAATGGTTACACAGAAATAGCAATAGCAAGAAGGCATTTTGAGTATTCTTTTTGCTCCCCTTAATGTACAATGGACAATGGGGAAAGGAGGACAAGAGGCAGCTTCTTACTCATGGCAAGCACTTGTTCTGGGAGCGTTTGCAGATATGAAGAAAGAAAGCATTTGCCGACAAAGGACTACAGTGAAAATAAGAATGTCTGTGATCTGTTGAAATGCCATCCCTGCTGTATCAAGCGAGGCCATTGACAAACATTGGCAAAATTTTTCCTCATCCTTTAAATAATATCACAATAATTATCTCCTGTTAAGGTACATCTGATTTAGTAAAAAAATTAAAACTGTATTTCTTGCTAGTGCTCTTTTCTTTGCCCATTTCCTTATCAGTCCCTGTTACCAAACATACATACATACCAAACAAACATCATAGCTAGTCACCAAAACAATGTTTTTTCATGGCTAAAATGTGCTCTAATTTACATCAAACTTCAGGTGGTTTTTAATTATGAAGAATTGGATATGTAACTTGTAGTTTCCCCAAGCTACTCCTTGCATTTGATACCAGGACTTAGGCACCAGATGAAAATAGGTCTTGCTGTCCTTGGCAGTGATCTGCAGGCTGTAGCTTTACATGGATAAACTGTTGTACAGTTTCTCCAGTCCAAGAACACAGTCTCTCCTTTAATATTAGGCACAAAAGTCCTCTCTCATTCTATCTGATCATCAGCAGAGGTACTGTGGTTCTGGATTTACGATATTGTGTTCTTTGTAACAGTTTATGTCCATGTCCTAGAAAGTGATTGAGTTTTGATTTTAATTAGCTATTTTTTACGTGCTAACAAGCACACTCAGTAAGGGTTTCAAATGCCATAGGCAGCACTTGAATATCTCATGAAGCAAAGAGGTATTTTAAAATCCAGAAGCCCATTCTGGTTATAGTCCACCTGGCACACTGAGGTGGTAGATTTTCATGATGGGTCCCAAGATCTGGACTTTCAAACCCAGTTTAGCCAGGGCTTGTATCTAAAAGTCAAACCAAGAAGGAAAGGTGTACGTCACTTCCTATTTTCTGGCACATCCTGGTCACAGGTGTATTTTACGTTTCCCCTTTGAAAACAATGAGACAATTGTAAGTTTCAATTTTGTATCTATACACCTTTATACATAGGTGTCCAGCTTTGAAAAGCCAGTCTGTATAATCGCTAACATTTCATCTTTTAAATATGAGCTTTTACTTGCAGACTACCTTGCTTCTGTGTTATGTAGGATCAAACTACTTGGCAGGGAAGCAAATTTGATTTGCATTAGGAAGGGATATTGTGCATATAGGATTTCACAGTTCATTTTATATCCTAATCATCAGAAGCCCTTATTTGGGGTCTGACCTAGAGGGATTTGCTGCTTGCAAAATCAGTATATCCAATATCAAAATATTTCAAAAAGTTCATTTTATTTCATCTCTCCAAGAAGTTAATGAAAAGTGCAATTCTAGTGAACAGCCTTTTGTCACAAAACACTCTGAGCTCTCTTTAGTTTCATTAAGAGTGAACTAATGTAATGTTAGATGCTGACATTTAAGGGTCATTGCACACCTATACATTGCAATAGAATGGATACCCATTAAAAATATTATAAGACTAATCCTGAATCAGAAGCTGAGGATGCTCAGCTCTCCTTAGAGACTACAGAGTTCTACACATCTCTAATGACCCAGCTCTGCTTCTCCAGTGCTTGTGCGGTCCATGCCATTGTGACTGCTCCTTGTCCCTGACTTACCAGGAGCTTCACAGGGAGCAACACACCGCCTTCAGAGAGACACCTGAATCCAAATAAATTTCCGCTGAAGAAGAGAAGAGAATTGTCAGAAAAGAACCTGTTACTCAAATGAGGTGAGGGAATGTCCTGTCTTTCCCTTGTTGAGGGAGTCCGGAAGGGAGGTGGTCTGCGAACTCTATGAGACAGAACTGTTGGCATTTTTCCTCACGGTTACAAAAAACCAGGAAAAAGAATAAAAGCCAAGTGACGAGTTACTTGGATGAGATTAGTCTGTCATGGTAACAGTGTTTATTTTACTGACCTAAATCTTGATTGTCCCACCTCTTCTCTCTACAGCTGTGGGTCATTATTGGCATCTCTTTCTTCATTAATACTATTCTAAAGTAAAAGAGCTTTCATGCTGCTAATTTTTGCGACTGAGTGTGTCTAAGTCAGAGATGCTGTGCCACTGGCAGACCACAGTTTGGTCTTCTGGTGCAACCCACACAACTCTTGGCTTAGCAAATGCTTTGACTGCTGCACCCCCACAGTGGGCTCGAGGTGCTTAATCTGATGCAAGAGAATGGCAATTATATGGCCTCAGGCCTGTTCTTCTGCCCACATTAGTGGGTGTCTTCATTGTGGCTGCTGAGCTCATCCAGTCCTCAGAGTCCTTGAATATTGCTGAGGGATGTATAAAAATTGCTGGAAAGTATGCTCTATTTTCATGAAGAAAATGCAAAAGCTTTGGTCATCTGCCTGTGTTGGCACTTTGCTCATGCGTTACTCACCCAGCGCAGACTCATCATTTTGGGTGCCTTCTGACTGCTGCCACTGGCTTCCTGAATAACAACCCCACCTTTACTATTTAGATCTCCCCATCTGGACTCATGAAACTGAACTTCTGGCTCTGATGATTAGTTTCCTCTCAAGCCATGCACAAAAGCAGCAAGGATGATCTGAGAGTAGAATGCTAACCTGAGAGTCAGAATAGACCTGCAGTAAAGTCACAGGCCACCCTCTTCACTCTTCATTTTCTCTGTCTTTGCTGATTTCCTTCCAAACTGTGAAGACCGTCACTGGGAAATGAGTACAGGCATCAAACCTAAGTATAAAATCCTAACTCAGAGGGAAACCATTAATATTTATCTAATAGCCATACTTTGGCACATACCTATGGAAAATTATTAGAATTTTAATTATAATAAGCCTGAACTGCGTTTTGAAATGACAAAATAATGAAATTTAATTGTTATGACTCATTCAGTTGTTAAATCACAATCCAGTTGTGATTAATTTTAACCATGCACATCTTGATATAGCCATTTAATAGGACAGGTTAATATTAATACCAAGTAATAAATACAATGAAAACTGCAAGCTACTGAAGTTTTTTTTTGCTTGATTATCATAATTAGTTCCAAAGAACGTGGTGTTGTAGAAAAAGATTCTCTGCTTATTGTATATGTGATTTCTTGATAGTTTTCAGGTAGTTCTCTATGTCTTTGGCCCAGTTTAAACTCTAGTCTTTTTGATGTACAAGTATTGGCTGATCAAGAGAAATGAGTCTATGAATCCAAAATGAGCCCATTTAGCAGTTTCCAAATGATGCCTGTGCTGGAAGTCACAGTCCTTTAGGGCCTCTTGGTGCTATGGTGCTATTGATAAGCTCTGACTTTTAAAAGAAATATTTTCAAGAAATGCTTCAAGGCAGGATAACCATTTCAGCCCAAGAGCCAGAAGTTACTACTCCCAGGTGCCGGAAGTTGCTACTAATAATCCAGTCTCCAAACATGAGCTCACATTTCTAAACTTCTGGTTATATATATGATTATACATGTATTCATATATATACTCACACATATATATATCTAGGGGTGCAGTAAAGGATGTCAGACTCCTGGTCTTCATCAGCACCCTTTCCTTTCCACTTTCCATCCAACTACCTCTTTTCACAAGGATTGAGTTGAAGTAGAGTCCTGCCTGGGCAGTGTGCCACCCCTTACAGTCAGTCATTGCTGCCTTCCCAGATTGCACCAGCAGAATAAACTGAGGAGAACAGATACTGCATATTAATTTAGACAGAAAGCGAAGAAGCTCCATGAATAGTCTCCCTTCATCAAGCCAGAACCAGGCCTGCGTCCTGCTGTATCACACTGACCTATTTTATCTCTGAAAGTTGCCAGAGGTTTGAAATTATTGTTGACAAAGTGAAAAATAATAGCCCAGTGGCTATATTTAAATCTAGAGGACAGTACCAGAGAACTGTGCAATATAGAAGCCACCAAGACATATAAATCAGCTTCAATATTTCATTACCACAGCTTGTGTCCAGCTAATTTTCCCAGGCTTCAGCCAGCACTTGTAATGAGTTAGTGGCAACTGCCAGAGGAAGCACACATTGGCTGCAGTCCTACCAAGGACATTAAGTATGAGCTCATTTTGCAGAAAACCTTGTGAATTTGGATCAGCTATTCACACACCGGGAGTTCAGCACATACCTCCTTGCTCTGCTCCTCGAGAGAAGGTAGATGGTATTTTTCTGCCACTGTAATCATGCCACGATGGTAGCACCTAACCCTTCCTAGGAACTGCCCTTCCTCCCTCTTCCTAATCCCCGTCCCTCAATAATTCTACAAAGAACACTTCCACAGGACTCTGCAGAGTAGCAGTAGCAGGGTGTATATATTGAAAGATGAAAGGCTGGTATGGCGAGCCATTGGATCAACCAGGCTGACTTTTTACAGCCCCTGGGCACCGAACTTCAAGACTCATTTTCCAAGCCCTTCTGCAAATGGGACACAGGAGTCTCCACAGAGCTGATATCCTCACAGTTCAAACATATATCCAAACAGAGAAAACATTCATCCTTTTTGTTGCAGACTCCCAATTGGATATGCCATGTTCTTTCAACTGCTTGATTGCTATTTGGCAGTAGTTTCTGAGCAATTTGCAAATTTAATAGTTGTGTGCATCAAATAAAATGCCTGCAGTAAAGCAGACTCCAAGAATATGCATATTGTCTGCTTAGGTTTAAAATTAATAACTGCTGTTAGCACAAACAACTAAAAGAAGTAATATATCATCACTGTGCTTTTGTTTAGACTAATTTCTGTGATGTCTGCTCTACATCAGGCAATACAAATGTTCTTTCCCCCATCAGTATTAGTCATAAATTTGGGATGAAAATGACATTAGAGAAAAAAAACCTGCTTTTGATTTTGATTAAAATGTTCTTCAGGGAAAAGTCAATCTGTTTAAGATAGTAAAAGTTCTTTACCTTGAGCACTTCACAGGCTGTTCTCCGAAGTCCTGGAGATGTGAGAGTAGTCTGGATTAAATCATAGGTAGGATATGGTGGGCTGCAGAAACTACTCAGTTATGGTGAAACATACGGTGTGTTGCACATCCATTTATCCATCCATCCATCCATCCACCCACCCACCCATCCATCCACCCACCCACCCACCCACCCACCAACCCATCCACCCACCCACCCATCCAAGCTGAAAGTCCCGATGTAGGACTAGAGAGTTTAACAACACTAACCAGACAACACTAAAGCCAAAGCGCTTGGGCTTTTGTCTGCTGTCAGAGACTCATAAAACTCAGTGTTGTTAATTCAGTCATTGCTGATATTAGTGAAATCAAGTGAGAGTGGAGGTGATAACCCATACCATAGAGAAGGGATATTTGCTATTGCAGCAGCCTTGTGAACTAGTGGGAAATGCACAAATAAGGCCAATATATATCATACAGGACTCTCCCTATGGCTGCACACCATTTCCTCGGAAAGCCCTGCAGAAACACTTCAGGCATCCTTATAGAATAAATATGCAGTTAGGTCTGTGGCAGAAGACTAAAGCTTTATTACCATAAATGACTGCTTCCTGCAGCAACTAGCAGCCTAATCCATGTGGGGAGAAGCAATTTTTTATTTAGGCCTAAATAACACATGGGGCCTCCTTCAAAATGAAGGATCATTCTTTCAGAATGACCATAAAGCACTTGAAATCAACATTCCTACAGGAGTGAATGGCCAAAATTGTAATTTCATAAGGGGGAAGTACATAAAAATGAGAAATCTTGTTAAAATGGAATTTAAAAGGAGCAAGCAAAAGAATAAAAATTTGCAGAGCCCATGTTTATACACACTATTAAAGTCTCAGAGTAACTGTACATCGTGTATCCAAAAAGCCTCAGAAACCAGACAGTAAAGGACCACACAAAAAAGGCAGCATTACTGTATAATATAGTAAGTACAGCTAATTGGAGTAAAAAGAAATCTTTCAAACAGTGGAGCTCATGTGGAGCAATGAGGAAAATGGAAAAGAACATAAACTTTAGCAAGTCAAACAGTAATTCATAATAAAGCTAGCCAAAAAGATTGCAAGGAACAGCACACTAAAGGCATAAAAAAATAGTAATAAAATGCCTTTTTTTCAAACATGTTAGTGTTATATGCAGAAATTCTGCCAGAGACTTTGTAGGGTTGATAGATGATCACGGTGTAATAGCAGTGCTTATGAAAGGACAAATACAAAGTAATATGCACTGGGTGAGGAACCCTGATTGTACACACTCGGTTATGAGCTTTAGATTAGTTATTACCACTCAGAAAGAGATCAGGTAATTTTTGTGGGTAGTTCAGTGAAAACGTCGGTTCAGTGCTTAGCAGCTCTAGAGAAATGAGTAGAATGTTAGAAATCATTGAGAACGGAATGGGAAACAAAGTAGAAAATGCTGTATGCAAATCTGTAAAAAAGCCTAAAACCTGAATCCTGAATACTGTGCATTGCTGGAGTAGGATGGAGCTGTCTGTGTGAGTGTTACATTTAAGGTTCTTCTTCCCATCCTGGAAAAACAAGACCTTGGAAACCAGAAATATTCCACATATATATATATTTTAAAAAAGAAAGCACACCTTTAACCTGTGGAACTTGTTGCCACAGGATGTTTGCTGGAAAACTAAAAGTGGGAGTGCACCTCTCCGATATAAGATAGTTTTTGCTTGTTTAAAACAGCTGTTGTAGTTTGTGCAGTAAGTCTGTTACTGGATGCCAAAGAGGGACTCTTCACTGGGGACTGTAGTGATAGCACAAGGGGTAATGGGTTAAAACTTGAACAGAGGAGATAGAGGCTAGATGTAAGGAAGAAGTTCTTTACTGTGAGGGTGGTGAGGCACTGGAACAGGTTGCCCAAAGGAGCGGTGAATACTCCATCACTGGCGGAGTTCAAGGCCAGGCTGGACAGGGCCTTGGGCAACATGGTCTAGTGTGAGGTGTCCCTACCTTTGGTAGCGGGGTGGAACTAGACAATCTTAAGGTCCTTTCCAACCCAAACCATTCTATGACTCTATGATTCTATTAAATAATGCCATTGCTGGGAAAAGACAAGCTCTTGCAACTTTTGTCCTAGCTTGATATGATCATGTACTTGGGTATCTTGCTATCTAGGAAAATGTGCTGTTTGTTGTTAAGGGCTGAAACTCTTCAAGTGCCTGGTGGAGTCAGGTGCTTACCACCAGGTTTCACAAAAGCTACTCCCCTGAGCAGGGAATAATATGGTGTCCAGCTGAATCCCCTGCCAAGGACACTGTGTGGGGTGCATGCTCCCATGTCAGGTGAGGATGCTCAGTCCTAAACCTGACCTGGTGGGAGTTTACCTTAATGGCCCTCACTCCCAGAATGTAGCTCTATAAATGATAGCAGCAGAGCCTCTATTTCCTTCCCAGAGGAAGTTTAAGTAGTTCCCTGAAGTACAGGACATATAATTACCTCTCTGCCTGAAATGATCCTTATTCCTAGCAGACTGCCCTTGATGTGTTCTGTAAGGTATCTGCAGGTGGGATACTGTATTTTCTTCTGGAGAAAGCTGCTGCAATTTATTTAAAATATTAAATATCAGTGACTGAGAGTGGACATGACTGTATAGTTTGCTGTCTAAGTCACTCATTGAGACCTGGATCAGAGATTCTGCTTTAGTTAAGGTACTCTTCCCGCATTGAAAAGTACTCTATCTAGTAAGTTGCAGGTACTATTTTGCTGTCTCCATGTATAGATTAATTAATTTTTATAGTGGCAATGTGAAAAAGTCAGTGGAAGGAGACCTTGAATCTGAGATTGCCTTCTTGCCTGGTGTCTGAGAACTTCTCTGCGACTCATGGGTTCAAAGCACCTGAGAAAGGATTTGTATTCTCAACCTGCTATTTCATGGGTGAAATGATTATGTAGTTCAGTTGGAATGTATTCAGATGCCTATCTGAAAGCATCCTTTATTTGCAAGTAGTGACCTATTGTAAATACTGATGAGGCTTCAGGGTGAGACTGCTGTCAGACTGCTTAGTGCCCTCACAACTTGGATCATTCTGGGATAGCTTTTCAGTATTAGGGGAAGCTTCATTTTGGAAATATGGAGATTCATGGGTGTTGAAGACTTATGTACCGACAGTAGCAAGAAGGTTCACAAGTGGTTTTGTGGATTTATTCCTTACCTAACTGCTGCCACCAGTTTCAGTGAAGATACTCCCTATGGGACTATCACCTTTGTGCAAATGAAACTGGTAGGACTCAGCATTTAGGGCACTCATTGTAATGCTGACCATTTTCTCATGAGCTCATGCATCTTGAATTGCTTAGTCTGTGTTCGGATCTTCATCTTTCTCTAGGTTTTTGACCATATTGAAAAGAAGATGCAGAAAAAATTAAATTCCTGGTGGAGGACAGATCTTTTGGAAACCAGTCCAAGACTGGGAGGAATGCTTGTTACACCAGAAAATCCCACAGTACCTCTTTAACTTCACTTCCAAGTGCAAAAGAAACTCCCCTAACCTTAGTTCTCTACTAAACACATAATAAAACATCAAAAAAGTGCTTTTTTCTTAAGGCAAGTCTGTGTACAACTTCTTCTCAGAGGGAGAAAGAGGGCAAGAGCCACACATGATATATTTCTTTAATGTGCTACTGGATAGCAACCCGATCCTGCTAATGAGGGGTGTGGCACAAGAGCCAGAACAAACCAGAAAACAAGATACCAGCTCTTATATTAACTTTTCTTTTACCTTTGAAGAAACACCAAAAGCAAGTCAGAAAGTTCAGATGAAGAGCTCCTTTTCTTTTGGTCCATACCTTTGAATTCCTTTTGAAAGCAAGTTTAATTTACTTCCAAGAAACTGACCTTGGGGACAATATTTTGCTGCAAGTTGTAGTTTCTTTTCCTCATTTTTCTCCTCCTATGGATCAGCCAACAACATTACCACCGCTGAAATACTGAATTCTTTGGCACAAGGAGGTGGTTATTGCTACTATAATAAGTCAGAATCTCAGCTGTTGTGAATTGTTGGAGCTCCATCAGTGTTGCCAATTTACTGTAGCAGAGAATATGGGTCTGTTGCTCTAATTGCCAGAATTCATACTTCAGTAGAAATACAAGTTCCTGTTAAAGTCCTTCAGTTGGTTTCTGCTGGACAAGCAGAAGCCCTGTTACTCTGTTCCAATACCTAATTGCCATCTGGAGCCAGTAGGAACCGCACAAGAATGTTAAACGACAATATTGAGAAGGCTACCTCTGCTTGGGTTTGATTCACTGCTGCTACCCTATGTCTGTATAACTTCAAAGAGCTTAGTTGAGTCCTCTGTGCTGAATTCAGTGCCCTGTTCTTGCCTAATCACTTTCTTTACAACCACAATTCTTTCTCCTTCTAAGCACTTTCTTCCTGTGTTTTGAGGGAAGAATGGGCTATAAAGGGAAAAAGGAACATTCTGTCTCCTCTGTGAGACTAACATTTCCATCCTCCATTTACAAACCAAATATAAAAACTGACTGCATCTCATTTCCTGCACACATCTCACTGGTTTCTGTTATGCCATAGTCATCCTTACTCCATGATTTTTTCATTCTTCCTATGAGCTACCGCTTTCCTGAATTCACCTTTGAATTCTTCCCCTTCAGCTTCTAACAGATCCCACATGTTGTTTGTGATAAAAAAAGGAGGTGTCCTTGTTCATGGCAGGGATAGTTGGAACTAGATAATCTCTAAGGTCCCTTCCAACCCAAACCATTCTATGTTAACAAAATTTAGGGTCAGAAAGGAGCAGTAGGAGAACTTCAACTACAGAATAAAACAGGACAGAATATTTGCCCAGTTATCATTTTGTCAATTCAATGAGTTATGTCAATATGCATGTCTGAGGAAGATACCTAGATTTTAAAGATTTCAATGTATAATTTACTTTTGGTAAATTTACTTTCGGTACAATTTGGTAAATTTACTTTTGGTACATTTACTTTTGGTAAATTATTCATTTCTTTTTTTTTATAAACAAGAATGACATGTCATCTCTTTCAAAAAGTAAAACATTTAACTTTATCCAGTGGCATAGTGTGAGTGACATGGGGCCTGATGCAAACACCTTCTCTAAATCTGCCCACTGGTGCTCACACAATATACTGCCATTTCTTACATGGGAGCCATGGAATCTTCAATGCCTGCACAAAAGCCTAGCATGTCCCATACAGAAAGTATGGTTATCCTATCAAGCAATAGACAAGATCTTAAATCCTCTTGTATCTGTGAGACAGAACTTCTCAGGCCTGGTGCGAAAGATAAATGCAACAAATGGATATTAGTATGAAATGTCTGTAGTATCAGTCCCCAGGTACCAATGGGTGCTAAATGTTTTTAGAAGTTGCAGATGAAGATAAGAAATAAAGATTCTGGAAGCAATAAAAGCAAAATGCGGTTCCAGTAAAGATGCCCTCAGAGACAGCAGAGAGCAGGCAATGATTTAAGGACTCTGGGCATGAGTTGTCAGCACTCTCCACATAATCTAAGAAAGAACGAATATTCCACTGACTGAAAAGGGAAACTAATCATCGAATGAACTACAGCAGTTTTCTAAGACAGGAATAACATATATAGGGCTATTTCTGCAATGGCTTAAGTATCATTAAACCAATGCCATTATGAATCCTAACAGCTCCAGTATCTGTTATTCAACTAAGTAGTGCATTTCATAAGATATTATTTATCCAAGGCTTGCCTCCTGCTTGGTCGTGTCAGTATTTGACTCTCAAATACATTGTTTATCCTCTTTCATCATTCATATGGAAGATAACACCTTTGATTTTTTGCAGAATGAAGATGAAAGTGGAGATCTACAGCATTTTGCTGGAGTGGACATTAGGTTATTATTTCCTTAAAATTATATAGGCTGCATCCTATAAGTACTGACTTCTGCTCATGCATAACTTTATCTTCAGAAGTTAGTGTGACAGCAAGTGGTAACAGTAAAACAGAAGTAGTGTTGTGAAGCCAATTACCTAAGGGAGGTTTCCCATCCCTGGTTTCCATGCTTGCTGTGTAGTGGCAGCTAGTTAATGCTGTTCATGCCACTTGTGAGACTTGCGTCACTTGAACAAGCACAGCTCAGAGTACAGCTGAGAGGTCTGACCTATAACCTAACGAGTTTGCACCAAATTCATGACAAGATTATAATGTTTTCCATGAATCTCATGTAAATCCTAGTACAAGACAGAATCAGTCCTGACTTGCATGTAAGGATCTGATCCTGCACTTCTAAAGCTGACAGAACAAGTTTGCACAGCTTCTTTAAGCCATTGTGTGTCACAGCCAGAAATTACTGTGAGATCACAGATGTGGATTTCCGCAGCACAAGAGATGCTAAAACCAAAGCAGAACCAGTGCAGAGAGTACTCCACCAAGCCTTTTCTCATCCTGCCATGAGAATGCTGGGAGCAGAAGGGATGTAAGAAGGGAGAATTGAAAATGAAACTTCTTTAACGGTAAAGTTCAGCCCCATTACCCCAACTGGTTACTGCAGAGAAACTAAATCAACAGGTTTAATGCCATCCTCAAAACAATTGTAAGTCAAATAAATAGATTTTCCTAATGCACCGGTGTCTTTCTGTCAAATAATATCTTGCTGAGTTGTTTAAAAAAGGAATCAGTAGTTCCAGCCAAGCCTCCTACTCAGCAAATTGAATCAACAAGTTGTAAGTCTGTTAAATCTGATCTAACTTCAGTTGCACATCTTTTTTCTTCCACTGCTGTTTTATATGTGTATTTTAAGAAGATATTTTACTTCTTTGTATGCTGTTTACTTCCAAGCTACTAATATGAATACAGTATAATCCTGTCTGTCCCAGGACCCTGAGAATAACATGGAACATACCCAGAAAAATATAGAAGAAATATGCTTTCTACATGGGTGCTTTATTCCAGTTTTATTTTCACATATTCAGTATAATTATAGTTTAAGTGGGCTATTTTCCATACCCACATAGGCAGTATTTTCCACACAAAGGTTCACATTGGCTTTAGACCCACCCACAAGCTATTTACTTGCAGGGTATACATATAATGATCAAGCCCATGGCTACTTCAGCCAAACCTAAATATTTTCACTTGTGCTTCTTTTGTAAGCCATTTTCTCCTGAATAAGTTGTTTCAAGTTTAGACAATTGCTTTTATGAAGTTAATGGTGTAACATGTTTGCTCTTTCACCCAGATATTGATTGCACCCTCAAATTCAAATACAGATTTTGAGCACCCAAAATGTTAGGAAGGTTTACAAAAAGCTTGATTTTGGTTGTTCCAAAATATGGTGAAGGTAAATAAACCATGCCAAATGGTGTATTTCCAAAAGTTGGATTTTACTTTAAATTAAAATTTTGGCATCTCCTGAGAGTTCAGCAGAACTGAGTCATACAAATTTTCATTTATTTTAATTAGCTCATCTATTGGATATGTGCTTGATTCTAATTGCTAGACAGAGGTTGAAACAGATCTGCAAATATGAGAACAGGCAAAATATTAAACAGCAGCACAAGCCATAAACCCATTTCCCATTTACTTGTAGACCTCTACCACTAAATATTTTCTCAAGCTATTCCTAATGGAATTATTGTAAATATGCTCTTCTCCCTGGATTTTATTATGGAAAATATGATGATGTTGTAAATGGCAAAGCAGCATTGAGTGACTGAGGACATTTCTGCAACAGGCGGATTCCAAAAGAAATAGCGTCTGCGTATATGCCCCGCGATAGAATGGAAATGTCCTCCCAGGCTTGAGAAAATTTCTGGCTTGGGAGAAGCCCCCTGATGTTATCATCTTCAAAGTGGACCATCAGTGTAAAATGAGCATTTTCTCAGAGGAACACCTCCTAAGCAGAGGAAGTTTTTCTAGGTAGGGATATTCCCAAACAACATGAAAATCTTCAAAGGGGAAACACTACGTGATATGAACTCTTGAGAAAAATGAGGCAATATAGACATACATGCACACAATGTGAAATCTTTCAGGGAAAACATGCTGTCCGCAGTAATATGTGAAGGGTTTTGTTTTGAAGAAGCCACCCCCTGCTGTGGCAGTAAGTATGCATGTATGATTACTAAGATGTCTAATTAAATTATCCTTATCTGAATGCCATCTGAACTTAACAAAGCAGATAATAAGTTCCAGAAACAGACACCATGTGGGGGGCAAATTATTTTACTTCCAAAAATTGGAGCTTGAAATTAGAGATGTATAAATAATAAAGAACATGATTTCCCTCCACCCCCACTGTCTGCACCTGAACTGTTATTTCCATCAGACAAATCTAAATGTCTATCAGATCTACCCTCCCAATTTCTGTGCAGAGACTGTAAGCTGCCTTTTAACTGACGCTTAAAGAAGTGTATTTGCTCCAGATATATATACATGGACAAGTGGGAGTGATGTTGTTTTATATTCTTGTACCAATTAAATGTTACAAAGAATCAGAGTATTATCCATTCTTCTTTTTTTTTCTTTTTCCTAGAGATTTATCTAGGCTGCAGATTAACTGCATCTTGTGTGGAGAAGCTCCAGAGATGTTTCTGCATGGAGCTAACTTGTCTGTATGAAAGCTGTCCAGAGGGGCACAGACCAGCACAGATGTCCCAGCACTATAGCTTTTCACATAGACTATAATGGAACTATCAAAGGCAACTTGTGCAGAAGCCATCAGGTCTTCCACACAATTTTTCTGGAGCTCAGAAGCCTGGAGGATGCTGCTTTCTACATTTCCTTCAGCCTGGAGACTCAAGGAGGATGGTGCAGAAACCACATTAACTTTAGCACCAGCACAAACCCAATATGGCCAACAGGGTTATAAGCTTGGTTAGATCTTACAGGTCATCTGTTAGATTTAGGGCTCAACACTTTCCCAAAATGTTCCATGTGTTTAGTTATTAGCAGTGCTCTATAGCACAGGATTGGTCCAGGCATTTTGGGCCAGTGCCCAGGTAATGTCCAAGCTTGCTACAGGCTAGTGCTTTGGTAAGAGGTGTTTTCTGGAGATGAGGCCCCTCTGGGGAAACACGGCTTGTGTGGCAGGGAGGAGGAGAGTTCAGTTGCATGGCTTCAAGCCATGTGTGTCACATATCTCACTGCAGGGCCCTGCAGAGGTTTAGGGTGACTCTGGGTCACGTAGCAATGAGTGACTCAGCTTCATGGAGCCTGCTTTAAGCTGCTGTTCCACCTGTGCTGCCAGAGATGGGACTTGAGCAGCTTGCCAAAGTGATTGCTGCTTTGAGACTCAGCTGGCATTGCTAATAGCTCTTTCAGCAATATACTCTGTGTACTCCCAGTGAGTCAAGTTTTCACATTTCCTGGGGAATTTTTCTTCTGCAACACAAGCTGACTATTAGTACTTCTTCATATTGGACTAATTAACTTGGTGTACATGTGGATTCAGCAAAACAATATAAAGCAACATATTTTTGGGTATTATACCTGCGATAGGTATAATCGGTGTTTGATGCATTAAAGCCACATGAGGTGTGACAACTAAGCATGCCCATGGTGCTTGTAGAAATTATCTACTACTGATTCAACATGAAATTCACTGATCTAGGGAGCTTTCTGTTGGTTTGGTTGACAACAGAATGTAAAAATGGGGATGAGTTGTCAGCCCATCTGTTAGCCTGAAACATGAGAATCTGAGCTGAGTTTCAGGAGGACCTTTCCTGGGGCAAGTACAGCTCATGAAGGCATCAAGACGTAAGGTTTGGTTAAGTCAGTGCACATGAGCAGTTCCCTGCCCTTGACAACGGACTCTGACAAAACACTTTAATGGTGAAACAGCTTGTCCTGTATCAGCTAAGCACTACTGAATTCATATCAGTATGTACATCAAGTAGCTGAACCGTTCTGTGGAGAACTTAGTAGTCTTGCTAAGTCCATGAAAAAGAATCTGCCCTTGCTTGACCTACCTGGTCAAAGCTTGGTCAGGAAGCTTCAGACACATTGCGGACAGCAACATCCTTAGAGGAGCTAATAGATCTAGTGTTATGTGTTATATGTGCATTATATATACATATATTTTTCATATATTTGCATCTATATCATTAGAAGACATATGCATATATAATGTAGTTTATATATTATGATGCAAATAACAAAAAAATAAGGAGCAATTAATTCCATTCATGAACAAGCAGTTGACTGTTTTGTTGCTAATTAGTATGTTTCAATGCTAAACTTAAGGGAACAATACTGCAATACAAAACTGGCACCATTTTGAATTTGAGCAGTTGACCATATGACACTGATAGCACAAACCAATGTACCTCAGGAAATTAATTTTCTATGAAACTTCATTTTGTCTCTGAAGGCAAGTATACAAACCACATAAAATCCACTCTTGCCTTGTAATTCTGGTAATGTTGTGGAAGGTTATAAAGAATAGATTTGGCCACAAGAAATATCTGTGGTGAAGGTGAAACTCTTAAGGAGAAAAGTTTTACTTCCTTGTGCTGCAGGCACAACCTGCAGTGAAAAGTCTTGGTCAAGAATGGTTTATCATTCCTTACAGATTTCCTTTGTAATATTGCCAAAGTCAGCTTCAAAGATTTCATAGAAATTATGGTCGGAAGGGACTTTCAGATCACTCAGTCAAACTTCCTGGTACACCACTAGCCATGAAGCACTAACTAAATTCTTTATAACCACCTAAAGATCTTGGATTCAACAAGTATTTCAGGAGTCTGGAAGATTTGAAACAGCCAATATTTGAAGAACTTGAGGAATTTAGATAAGTTATCATTAATGAAAGTGTGGAATGGTCACTGTTGTTCAATAAAGAATTAAAGACAAAAATAAGATTAACATTATTTAGTATGGTCTCATGGAGATTGGATCCCATCAAATGAAGCTATTACTTTTTCCTTTCTTCATAAAGTTACTTCTACTTACAAAAGACAACTGCATTGTTATAGTATACTTTGACTTCTCCAAGGCATATGACTTAGTGTCACATAACATTAGGATTAAAAAGCACAGGTTATATAAATAAAAACCAGGATCGCAGATATGTCTGAAGTGTGGTTGATGATAAACAATGTTATCAAACAGTGTTCCCAGTGAAATTCCAGTGGGACAGGATTTTGGTTCAGCATTGATATTTACATGACAGGTCTGAACAGTGTCATAGAGTCCTTGCTGGTAAAATCTGCACAGGATTTAGAGATCTGCGAGGCCAAAAAATTACTGTTGCAGGGTGACTTGGATAATTTGCTTAATTGGTCATGATCTGTCAGGGTGAGCTTTCATACATCTATATGCCTGGTATTAAATGGGAGACTAAGGAATACAGTCTCTTCTCAGAGGATGAGAGAATTTACCCTTCAAAGCAATAGCTCAGAGGAGGATTATGGGGTCATTGTGGATAATTGCCTCAACAGGCAGCCTCAGGGCAAGCTGTGGCAGAAAGCTAATGCAATCCTTGGGTATATAAAAAAGAATAATATTAGGGAGAAATAGAAAGCCTTCTGCAGCTTGTGGATGGGATCCTGGTGAGGTGTCAATATTTAACTTCACTGCAGATTAGAGAGGCTTCAAATCCTGGAGCTCATGCTGACTCTCATCTGCACGCTTGTGTTGGTGGAATGGAGGCTGCTGTAGCTCGTTTCAGAGCATCTTCCCAAAAAGAGTTGAACCTGGGTTTTTACTTCCATGAAATTGCATTTATTTCCCAAAACAGGAACTTGTGACTGACCTCTTTATGAATTATCAGTGCAGGAACTAGTTATGCAATATTGAATTTATTTACCTTCTTTTAATTGAATCAAAAGTGCTATACCTGCTAGGAATTGACAGTAGTATCATAACAAAAAGGCATCTATTGGCAAAGAAGAATTGTAAATTATTTGGGGCATGTGCTATCCAGGCCTCTTCTCTCTCAAGGCTTCATTAGAACAACATCTAGAAAGAAATAGCCAGTATTTTAAAAGCAACAGAAAACCAAATATGCACATGATTTGATTTTTTTCTATAGAGGCATCTTTACTTACATGTGATCAGATTAGTAATAAAAAAACTGGCGACATGTAGCTATAAATCTGGCTTTTCACCACTTCGTCATGCGCATAAGGAGATGTGCATTTTACATGCTGGAAAAGTGCCCTCAGCACAGCAAATAACATTTACACAAACTCTGGAAAGGCAGAATTCCATATCTAGTGCTAATGATGTTTAGCGTCTGACAGAAAGCCTAAGAAGGAACTTTAACATGTACGATTAGTACTATGCATTTTAGGTAGATATTGAGCACCCAGCTCCAGTGTGATGAATGTACACATAAACCTCAAAATTAGTCTTAAAAGCATATAAACCACTTCAGTTGTTAAGATTTTCTAAAACCCACGTGTGTGGGTAATATCACTAAAAGCAGGTATGTTGGATAAAAATGAATGATGTCCCTTTTCCAGTATAAACCCAGAAGTTCATCTTCCAGTGCTGTTTATAAATAAAAGAGAGTCAATTTGCTTAGGATCTGCAGGACATTTGGGTACTCCATTTAGATAATGACAACATTTTTAACACAGCTATCACTCATTAGGTCAAGAGGTTGTGATTAATCAAGAACTGTTTTGGTTTCGTCTGATAGACATCTAGTCTTTTTAGTTTACAGTTGAATGAAGATGGCTTCAACAGTTTACAGAATAAGCTGCAATGATACATTAGACTGAAATTGAGATGGAAGAGAGACGTGTGATCTATTTTAACCATTCCATTTGCATTACAATGTACTGTGTGTGAATTAGTCTAGGCATTGCTAAAGTAAATTAAAATCTGCTGGGAATGTGTGAATGCATTGCACAACAGCAATGTACTGGCAAGTTACAGCTAGGAGTCTGCTGAGTGTTACCAGGCGTTATTGTTGGTGTTTGGACTAAAAGAGAAGAGTTCTTTTTTTATATAACATCTGACTGGCTAGTTAATGGCTGATTGTGAGAGGAAAAAACTTCAGCAGAATGGGATACAACAAAAAACTCTCATGAGAAAGGCTTTTCCCGTGGCATTTTAGGATCAATATCCAGACTGAGGCAGTATAGGTCTGGCCACATAAACTGCAGAATGAGCATTCACACTTTTGGGTGATTGACAAAAATGAAACCTCCAAACACTTGGTTGTGGCGTAAAATGTCTCAAGGTACTGCAAAATCTCAGGGTCATGGTCCAAGATTACCTATCAGCATTTTCCTGTAATCAAGTTCTGATCCAGTTTTCAGGACTACCGCAGAGTTCTAAAGAGAAATGTCTCAAACAGCCAAAAGGAGTATGTCCCACAGAAGCAGCCCTCAGCCAGTAGGAAATGAAAATGTGTAATCAGCTACTTACGTTCTCCGTGAATACATGATTTGCACCCACAGCCATCAATCACATTTGCAGTCTGCATGCAGCACTTCTTCAAACCTTTGCAACACCTTCCTAAAAATCATATTGCCACAGCCTACATTGTGTGGAGGTTTTTTATTTTTTACCTTTGTACAATCAAGTAAATTATCCCATATTAAGTGCAAATGCAGTGCAAAAGTAATAAAAATAATATAGTACTACATAGTTTTCTGCTTCTTAATTCATACTATACTTACATTGCTGTATTCATTAGGAAAAAAGTGGGTGAAATCTCTGGAATCAGTTTTCTTTTTTTAATGCATGAACTTTAGAGGATGCAGCCTGATGAAGTACTGTCATCTCCTGGATCCTGTTCTCCTGATCACATTTATACATACAGACACACACACACATGCATGCTTATGCACTTTCTTTCAGATGATGCTGACAGGTTGGAGGCAAAGTAGCACCAGGTGAACAAACAGAAACTCCTCAAAAGTTTTCATAAAACCGAATCCCATTATTTTCACTCTTCCTCTTTCTCTCCAGATCATTTAATAATTCTATGCTAAGCGCTGCCCATGTGCTTCCTTTAATACTACAGACTAACAATATGAATGATTGCAAAATACACACACTGGAACCTGTGTGACCTCCGACATTGTTATTGATTGGAGACATCTGAAAAAATACCGTAATGATACATTGTTGTAATTAGCCTTACAAATTCCCCTGGTTTTAATTAGAGAACATGCACTAGAAAGTCCAGAAGCTGGATATGAACTGCTTTATAGTTGTAAAATGATTTAACGACTTTTTCCACACTTGCCAAAGATTAGCACCGGTTAAGAAAATCCAGGAGGCTCTGGTGATCCATCAGTACCCACAACCCGCTCTAGACCAAACCACCTTCCCCAGGAGGGGAATTCCTCTCTGAGACGTTCTCTTGCTCACTCTCGCTTGCTCTCTCTCAGGGGACACACTTGTCCTGCTTTTGGCATGACTCAACCTCTTGTTGAGTTGACCTTTGCCCCTTTAAATGAAAGGGTTTCATGCCCTGGAAGCTGACTCTTTTAGCAACTTCCACTCAACTAGAACCTTATTCTCCTACAGTAACACTGAAGAAACGCAGCAAAATACGTGCATGAATTACTGCAACAGTAATATACTTAGGGAAAAGGAAATGCTGGACAGACCTGAAGCTCCTAAGCAGGGTGCATCAAAGGGTGCATTACACATAGCTAGAGGATTAATGTCCATTTATCTAATGATCTAATTAATGTTTTTATAATTTAACATACTATTAGAGAGATTTTAGCAAGAACAATACTTTCAGATAAACCCCCAAATTCTAACCATTAGGAAGCTGCTTCTCCTGATGCTATTAACAAAAAGCATACCCTAAGTAATCTCTAAAAAGTCAATGCTTTCAGAATATACCAGGAAGGCAGGAGATTATTTTCCTCCTGATTTTCAAAAGAAACCTCCAGACACAATAAAGAACAGACTATCAAGAACTGCAATGTTTCCTGAATGAATGTACAGGGAAAAAAATAAGTGAAACGTTTTAAACAACTGAAATGAAGGATTTTTACAGAAAAGAGGAACTCCGCTATGAAAAGTGAATCAAAGGAAAGCAGGCTGCTAAGAAGACAAAACAACCTAGGTAGCGTAATTGCCCCACTTAATTTTTTATAATGTTTGATAAAATCTGGCAATTGATCCCGCAACAATACCCCAAATAATCTCATCAGCCACCAGCTAATACTGTCACTGATATTTTGGAAAAGGAGACAGTTCCATACTCAAGTTAAAGCCATGGGACTGCCAGACACTGAGCAACAAATACAGGTTCAAAAGCAAAACCAGAAAATGTGAACAAAAATTGTCCTTACATTCCCAAGTTGTCTGTGGAGAAAGGCTCTGTCCTCGTACAGTTTCCTCTGGCAAGTGGGTATCTGATGCTGTAGTCCACATTAAACAGCAGTCACATTAAACAGCAGTCACCCCACCAGGGCTCTAACAGACCATGGCAGATTCCCCTTTTGCTTAGGGCTGGTAGGAAGGAAGGCTAAAAATTCCTCTTTGTTGTAAAATGTCTCAGTATGGAAAGGGTTCAGAGGTTTCAGCAAAGCATTTGGAGGCAGACCTTTAAAAATATGCAAGCATCTTATCCCCCAGTGAGCTAATGAGATTCCACCTTCAAACCCTGACCCTTGGCCCCACCACACTGTTTTTGGCTGGCTTTTGCTCCTGATCTTGTCTGATCATGTGTTTCTCACAAAGTCCTTTACTTCAGAGATTATTTCCTAGCAATATACTATAAATAAGAATACAAGCTACTCTTTGTAAAGGGCTTGAATTTGAGGCTGGGTCCTAATGGTGGAGGAAAGTCATTGAATCCGTACCTGAATCTACACTCCTTTCTAGAGCTTCCCAGGGGCCCAAAGCAAGACTGGAAATGGGGGAGCTGTTCTCATCCCTTGCAATGAGGGGGCTGGAGGGAGCTGGATGTGGAGATGGTGGGGTGGCCACACTCGCACAGTGGTCTACATGGCTGTACTTCAAGGATAACAGGGTGTTTATTGCAGGAGTGACTTAGCAACACCTGTATATCAAAATAAAAATATGCATTTTACAGGAATATATTGAAAACCCTGATTTGGCAGTTTGGGCCTTGAAAAGTATTGACAACATCTCAAAGCACATGAGATTTTTATTCTAAAGAACTTCATGGTTCTTTTTCTTGACATACAGTTTGTGTCCAGGATGAAACCAGGAAAGAAGAAAAAGTGCTCTAGCCTATGAACACAGAGTTGAAGTAAAACAACTTCAGCATCTCCATAACTTTCTAGATGAGGCTTAGGAAACCACTTGCAAATATTAGGGAAATAACCAATATGGTGGATATCTTATTCTCATTTTACGGAGGGTGAAAACAAATTAGAAAGGTGCTGTCTTCATTAATATTGTCCTTCTATCTGGCATTAGGGAGAAGTGACATTTTCGCCCCACTCATTTGGTGCATGATGGTACATCACATTCAGTTCATTACGTGGCCTCCACAGTGACAGCCTCCTCCTCATGATCCTCATGCCCTGACTTGTGAGTGCTCTGTGAAGCATGACCTTTCCCCCTGTGCAGCGTCTCACTAATGTCAAGGAGGCACAGGCAGAGAAGTTCACACAGGGTAATTTGCAGGAGGTGGCATTGGGAATGCAACGGGAATTAGCAGGAGACTCTGCAGTTAGGATAGAAGCTAAAATTAACTAGATTCAGAAACTCAGTACGCACTCATTGAATTTTTACCTTTTGAAGCACCTTCCTCCTGTGGATCTTCTGCAGGAGGAGCAAGCTGTCCAGTTACCCATGCTAGTCTCTGGAAACTCTATGGGGCTCTGCTTAGGCACAGGGGTGGCAGCGCCGGGCTCCCCTGGCCACTGCATGTGGGTCACTGTATCTCCTCCTAATGTCCAGCTCTGTGGAAAACAATTCAGCAGATCTGGAGGGAGAAAATGTTTCAGTTCTCAATCTGGCAATATGCCTCCTTGGATAATAGGACATCGTTTGCCCAGAGATCCCCAAAACCCAGAGCATAGGCCACTAATTCAATCCAGCCTTAATCCACAGAGCCCCTGTGAGAGGTGGACAACCTTGTGCCAACCCAAACTGCCCATGCCACAGCAGGGCAATTGCAGACCTGCGTGTACAGGGGACTGAGCCAAGATGACCACTTAATCTGCAGATCTAGGCCTTAAGTGAAAGCAAAAACATAAGAGCTACCAGGAACACTGTTTCTCACACCAGTGCTCATTTATGTCTTTGCATCATTTCTGGGGAGCAAGGAGCTTGTGTTTGTACAGCCATTGAGAAGGACGAGGTGTCTGGGATCCTCTTGTGGCTTTCTGCTTCTCTGCTGTCCTTCAGCTGCTCAAACTCAGCGCAGAATGTTATTTGGAGAGTTTTCGGACACTGCTTTCCAGAACGGGCAGTTGCACAACCAAGTTAGGACTCTTTGCCTGAACAGCAGAAAAATAAACTGGGCTAAGGTTTCTTCAGTTCAACAGTAACGGGGTGGGATTTCATTTAATTTAGTTAAATACTGTTGCTTGACAGAATGAAATGTGATCTCTATGACGGAGATTGAAACTGGTGGACCTAGTGCAAACTATTTTGGGTTTTTAATTATTCTTCTGGTGAATTATACTAATTAAATTTGTCAGACAATCATAGGATATACCACTTGTGTAGAAACGGATAATAGCTGGCCATTCACCTCCCGACTACGAGCTGTTATATTCTCCAGATAAAAATCATCTGCCACTGGAAAAAAAAACAGAATTAAAAATATTGAATTTGATGCACAATCACCTAATTAACTTTTTCTTAAGCTTGGAGAAAGATGCAGTAAGTGGAGAAATAGCTGCAATTTATAGAGCTTTTGCCAGACTGTGTTGTTGGTCACACCCATGGTTGTACGTGAATACAGCTTGCTGGAGGGAGGACCTGGCACAACACATTATTTGGGAAGGGGAGGGGAGGGAAGGGAAGGCAAAGATGTTTTGAACTTCTTTTCCAGTTTGCTCAAACAGATAATTGGCCATCTACTGGACAAAACATTACTTCACCATCTTAAACACTTGGCTGCACATAAAAAGTCCTTTCATGCTGCAGCTTGGCTTCGAACTGTGAACTTCTTGCCTAATAACAGCAATAAAATGAAAGTCAATCCACAATAATTCCTCTCACCAGACCTCAGTGACCTAAAATATGCAGACTCCTTTAGAATTCTATTAACCTCAGTGGTTTCTGATGGTTATTATTTATGCAAACATCATCCACTCATCTATACAGAAAATTTTTGATAGACAGTATTAGAATTTCATATTGTACATGCCTAAACTTACATTTCAGACCACTTTAGTCATACTGAAAAATAGGATTTTTGACCTTATAAGCTGTCATTTGCAATTTCATACATGGGCTTTAGTTAGCAACCAGCATTCCCAGCTGAATTCCAAATATTTTTCTGCATAATAGCCAAATGTCTGCTACTGCTAGAGATAAAGACACCAGAAAGCAAGAAGCAAAACCAGATCAAAAAAGCTAAGCAGCTTTATTCTATTTTTGGTTCTTTGACGGAATGATTTTGAAAAACAGATATTTTAAAACTTCTGGTAATGCAAAAAACTCCGCATGTGTTGAAGAACTGTTTTTTTCCCCATACATGATGCTAAGAACCATGTCCTGATCCTCATGTCAGTGCCCTGCTGCTCCACTGAGCTTTTGAGCCACCTTTGTGGCTCCCAGGGAAAGCCTGCTCTTCCTCTTCCCATCTGGGACAATCTGTCCACAGGAAGGTGACGTGACAAGTAATTACATTGCTACTGCTGGAGCAACCTAGGAAGAGCAGTAGCAGACAGAGGGCTTCTGTAAGTTACTCTAGGAGAGCAAAATAGTGACTGGAGACGCACAGGTGGTCCAAAGGTGGTAATTCTCCATGCACTCCTTCCTGCTGCACCTGTGTCCCATGCAGCCACTCACTCACCTCCCCCCAGTGGGATGGGGAGAGAGAATCCGAAGGATAAAAGCGAGAAAACTCATGGGTTGAGATAAAGACCTTTTAAGAAGTAATACAAAAACCATGCACACAAGCAGAGCAAAACCACTTCAATGTCAGCAGGCAGGTGTCCAGACATCTCCAGGAAAGCAGGGCTCTATCATGCTTAACGGTTACTTGGGAAGACAAAACCCCATCACTTCAAGCATCAAGCATCTCCCCTTTCTTCTTCTTCCTCGAGCTTTATATGCTGAGCATGATGTTATATGGTGTGGCATATCCCTTGGGTCAGTTGGGGTCAGCTGTTCTAGTTGTGTCCCCTCCCAGCTCCTTGTGAGCCCCCAGCTTCTTTGCTACCATGAAGAACTCTACCCCTGCCAAAACCAACACATACTGCCTTTCACCAGAGTCAGTCAACCAAATCAGAGAATACGGCTCCAAAGTTTTGTCAATAGCTGCACACTGATGAGCCATTTTAGATGCAGTGGTCCAGAAAGGTACAGGCTTGCATGCTCACTGAAGAATTTAAACCTATTTTTTCCCCCTATTTATTCATAGAACAATTACTGGGGGAGTGTAGAAGGGAGCTGTCTTGAATTTTAGTTTCTGCTCCTCATGATCATGATGTTTAATCAGATCATCAATGTGAAATGCATTTTAGCCATGGTATGGGGACCAGGGATGCTCCTGTGGTGCCTGGGACTCAGCCTCAGACCCCCTGCTTATATGGTACCTTGCTGTGCTTGGCTCCTGCTGCCTCTGTGGAACTATGCTGGTGCAGAAGGGGTGTGCAGGGTGGCCCATAACCTCAGACTAGCCTGATGGTCTTCAGTGGTGGGAGAACTCATCTCCCTGTGGCTGAGAAGCATATGGCCTACATCCATCCTGGTGATTGCTTGGATGAGGAGGGCATCATCTGCAAGGAGAGCAGCAACACCTCCTCCCATCAGCCTGCAAGCACCACTGAGCAGTGAGCATCTTTGCTTTGTTGGGGCCAGTTTCTGCCGGTCCCTGCCAAGCCTTCCCACAGAATGGGTGTCCATGGGCTCCTAGGTGAGGGGGCCAAGTCCCATATCTACTGAGTTTCTATGTCTCAGGCAGTGAGATACCTTGCAGCTCACATCGAGGTGGTTCTGGGCATGCGAGCAATGTAAACCGCACTCTCAACTGCTTCAGATCTAGTGCAAGGGTACGTACTCAGCCCTTAAGCATTAGGAACATGCTGAGCGGGTGTTTATATTGCATTTCTGCCCGTAGACACATTGTGTCAGCCCATTCTGTCCTTATTCCTTAGCTCTCCTGGTTTTCAATTCCTTCAGTGACGAGAGAGCCAGCTCCTGGTGCGGTCAGAGCCACTTTGGGATGGAGAATGACCTTCAGTTCCCGGTTATGCCTCTCTCTGTACGGCACAACTGCACCGGCTGGTCATGCTGTTAGATCATATTGCAAATTCATGTCTAATTTGACCCTGAGGTCTCCTTCAGCACTGCTGCTTTCTAGGATTCTCCCTCCCTTTGAATGTCTGTGTTTCAAATTACGTTTCCCTGGGTGTGCTGGGTTACATTTTCCCATGAATGTCACTGTTATTTTCCAGTTCTATATGTTTAATCACTCTACTTCCACGTTTATTACCTCTGTTTTCACTGATGCTTCCAGCTTCTTCAGATGTATGGGAATAAGGAGTCTGAAAGTAGGGCTGTAGTACTATCGGCAACTTCTTTCTTTGTTATTAAAATTGCCCAGTGCCCTTTCCCTCTGTGCTTTATTGAAAACATGCATGAAAACGTGGGAAATATCCTCTGTGTGACAGAAACTGTCAGTTTGTCCATTTCCCAGCCTTCATTAGTATCTCTTTAGCATCTCACCGTTTTAGAGTCAGTTTTTAACCAACCAATCAATCAGGTCCATTGGAAAGTACATGAAGAAAGAGACCTCAGAAGACAATCTATTAATACTTCAGTGAATTTTACACTCTGAAAAATGCCATATTTTCATAGACTACTGATTTTTGGGATATTTTATAAAGGAAATCTTATGCGATGAGTCATCTGGTTTCCACACATTCCCAACCCAGAGGTGACGTCCCCCGAGGCCTGGAGCATGATGCTGCAACCAGTTGCTGAGACAACGATCAGCTTGAATCTGACCAGAACTGGATGCAGCTTTTAGTGATGGAGAATTCAAGACTGCCATTGGCTTTGATAGCACTTGCCTTGAGTGCATCTAGTTTGTCATTAGGCTTTCTCCACAGTTTTTATTACAATTTTGATTTAATGTCATACTTATATTTTGGTAACAGTCCATCATCTAAGTCAAGGAAACTGTATTTACTCTGACAAGACAATCCTGACATATTTGTAAAGCCTTTGTTTTTTTTTCCTGACTAATCAGAAGAGGATCTCAGGCTACTTCTTCAACATTTAAAGGATCAAAATGTTGTGCTACTGAAACTCATGGGCATGACAGAGTCATTTCCCAGTCAGTCCTAATGAAGAAATTCAGATCAGATGTAATATTGTATTCTTAAACCAGAACTATTGAGGCAGCTTGACAGGGCAAAACAATAGGGTGGGGGAAAGTGAGGTATATCTAACACACCGTAATAGGTATCAGAAAATTCTACCAGTGTTAAAGAAGCAGTACTAACAGGAGAGATAAGACCTTAACTACATTTTCTGCTGTATATGCTGTGTGCCAGCAGATCACATCATCCTTTCCATCATCCCCAATATTTAGTTTGGTTTTATATTTGCAGTTTGTGTACAGTCTGCAGAACAAACATGTACATCCAGGCAAGTTTCCCCTGAGGTTTCCAGGCTTTTTAGGAGAACTCAACTTACACACAAAACAGGCACAGATAACAAATTGGTTTCATTGCTTCAAGGTACTTTCAAATTTTATCACATATGTTCACAGTCCCTTTTATTTGATGTAATTCAGTGCTCCTTGTTAGATTCTACATTCAAATGTTTCAATTGAAAATTCAGCATGACAGAAAGTAAATAAAAAGGGATTATTTTTGAAAAAAGTAAACAAATCCATATTTTCTCAATACGATTTTTTGTGAAACAAACCCCCATAAAAAAATAATGTTTTAAAAAAGCCATCCTTTCGTTAGTTGAGCCCCAAAAATTGGCTGTTGGCCCCTTGCCATGGCACTTCCCAGTCCCATATTAAGGACTGCTCCCTTCTAAACCTTGTGGCTGGTGGTAGGATGCTGCTTCTGCTCTTTCTGCCTTACTCAAGTTTTGCCAGCACCCACAAGAAATAAACCATTTCAGTGTTCAGGCTTTCTTTGGTGTAGAACATAACCAGGAAGACCAGCAGTATAATCAGAGCATTGGTGGCATTATTTATCAATGTATGGTCATCTGCAGTCAGCTCCGAATCTTGCCATGCCAAAACATAAGGGCATTGGAGGCTACTGGTTTTGATTTTCTGAGCTCCCCAAGAGTCAAATGTTTTGTTCTTAAAGCTAACATTAAAAAAATAACCAGAAAGAGAACGTGCCCCATGATTCCATTCCCAGAGGACAGATTTTATTCTCATTTGCTCTAAAACCAGGAACAACAATAAAGCGGCACCAGTCCAGCTGGGCTTAAAATCAAATCTCTAACCTTGTATTTTAAGATAGATCCCAACGCTGAAACAACGCGGTGGTAACATCAGGTTAAATTCTGCCTCTCTCAGTTTCGCGAGTGTATTTTCCATCACTTTCAGTGAGGCCAGGATTCCACTCCGAATATTTTGCTTTCTTTGAGGGAAGAATTTGCATTCACGCACTGAGAGGAAAGTGCACTGACTCGCTGAAAGTACTGTCTGTGCTGAGTGTGGAAACACAAACAAGAAACAATTGGCTGCATTAATCCTCTCTGCTGTTTTTTGAAGTAAAATTGCAAAGAGTTTTTTCCCCTGCCTTTATTTCTTATCTTTGCAACCATATAAACATGCTTTAAACATAATCTGTGTGCAGAACAGGGTTTAAACATAAAATATGACAAACACAAATCCTACACCAAGGGACCAGGGACTCAGGAAGAGAAATTGCTAAATGCCTCTTGTCAGTCTAGAAACCATGCCACTGCTAAACCTGCTTATTTCAGAGATTTATTTTGCTAGAAAGGATTTTAATCTTTGCATTTCAGTTCCTCAGAGGAGGAAAATCTTCCAAGTTCAGAATCTGCAGCAGTGGTGAATCAACTATTGTAATATGCTGCCTCTTAAAATACTTCAGGGTAGTCAGGCATTAGGAAGGCTCCTATTTTGTGTGAACTGATCAAATACAGATGTTGCCAAAGAGTTGACCTTATTGACCGTGACTTAACTAGAGATTGAATGGCAGACAGACGGTCAGTAGTAGGGTGAAACCATGTTTTGGCGGTAGGGTGTAAATGCATATACAGTTTACAGGATGTGAATGACACCGAGCAAACATCTGTTCTGTTGATAAATACTTGTTTTACTTCCAAAAATTTTTCTCTCAGGGAAACAGGATTAAAAATACCCACTGCCCAGTATTGTTAGGTGTTTCGTGTGCATGTTGGGGTCCTGGAAAACGTGAAATAGAAAAATATTAAAGATGGTACTAACTTTTCTCTCTTCCTGCAATATCAGATTTCATATAAAACTCATCAGCTGAGCTGAGTATTAGTCTTGATCAATGGCAGGAAACCAGGGGATCAGATGTTAATAAATCAGAAACAGATACCTCCACTTGAGCAGAGATATATCACCAACCTGAAAAATAGGGCAAATTATTTGACAACTTTTATATGCATATGCCTGGAGAAAATGAAAGCTTTTCATAAGATTTTTTGAAAGCTGAAACAAAGAGCGAGCATGGAGAAAAAGTAGCTTAATGGGGTAGAGCACAGAACCTGAAATCAGAGTCCTAGAACCACCTTAATTTTCTTTGGGATTGACATAATAAAAGAAGATAAAATGAAAAGGCTTTAGCTAACACCAATGCATTTATACAGCAAATTAGTTCTGTCCTACTGCTATTTGGTACTTGGGTGAAGGTAATGAAGTAACCAGCTAGGCCTATTTTTAGCTCCTTTTTCTCAGGAGCCAAATAGTTAACATCACAATTCTAACAAAACATTTACAGTAAGTCTGAAGTGCTCAGGGACATGCAGTGCTCCTGATAGTGTGAAAACTCATAAAGGCACAGTGGCCAGCTTCAAGGTATGATACCTAACTGCACTAGTTCAATGTTCCTTACGTTAATTTCAGGCAAGTATCCTTGGAGTGTGGTCTTCTCTTTAAATTGAAACTATTTGCTCCTGTGCATAGACTACTAAATTTAATTAGAAAACCCTGGTAGACCAGCAGGACAAAATTTCCCTTCCTTCCTATTTTCTCATTCCACAATCTATCACCTAGAGTAATTAGGACCAGCGAGGGATCATCTTCACTGGATTAACCTTAACTAAATTGTATGCATCCAACATGTGCTCTTTTGATTAACTTGAGCCTGGACTGCTGCCTGTGATACACCCACCTTGTAATTCTACACACTTAATTAATTTCAGATGAACTGAAAAAAGGATACGTTGAATTCTCCAATTAAAAAACTGATATTAGTTAATGTATTTTAGCTTAACTTCTCATTCTCTTCCTGTGCGGGGATAGGAAAAACAGAAAATAAGAGAGAGGTGGAAGTGAGGAAGCTTTGCCAATACGCTTGTAACTACTTTTCAGGGCCTGATCCTGCAGCAGCCTAAGCAGATAATTTTCCCTCCTGACAAGAAGAGGAATTTTGGCCAAAGTATCAGTCCCTACATTTAAAGCATAAAATGCAATAAGCAGGAACAGGACTTTTTTCTCTTTCAGAATGATAAATAAGCATTATTTAAAACCTCCTCACCTTAACTCAGTTTTCCATATGGTTTCACTCATGCGTGGGTTTTCCTTGTTATTAAAAAAAAATATTATAATGTCACTGGCTATGGGCCCAATCCTCCAGGCCTTAGTCCCACAGGCATATTTTTCTCTTCTCTACTGTCATGGGGAGCTACCTAACAGCCCTGTCTTGCATGCGTTTGCCCAGATAAGTAACTTTGCTTTTGAATCTAGCCCTGGTGAATTCAACAGCATTTATCAGAGGAGTTGAATGACTCATGTAGAAAACTATTTGCAGGAATAGGTCCTAAAAATGTTACTGGAAGCACAAAGAAATATCCAAAGAAAGACAGAGGGAAAATACTGTTCCATAGTTTGTTTTGACCGGAATTAACTCAGTTGCTAGTAATAAAGCAGGGCACTTACACTCCTCTGAGCAAATGGCAGTGAATACTGAGCTTCTCGCTTTTAAAGCATAGCTCTGCTGAAGTTTCTCTCCAAGATTGTTAAATGTGTGGTTTCACTATAGTTGATAGGATTACAGTGAAATCTGCATTGAAGTATTTTGCTTAAATGGAGATTGGCTGTTCAGCATCTTTCAAGATTGAGAATTAAGCGAGAGCAAAATCAAGTTCACAGAAAATAAGATATATGCAGCCAATTGTTTTTAAAATTAAGTTTGTCTCTGCAACATCATTCACTCTGTTTCCTCTACTGAAATCCAAATTCTAACAAATGCTGTCAGAAACAAATATTAGATACATAATTCTGTTGATGGCATCTCTAAGGTAGCTATCATCACGTTGTGCACAGTCTGTATTAACTGCCTGCACTTGATTTTTCTACTAATAACAACAAATAGCTGTAGACAATAAGATGGCATAGTAAGATTTCCCCCCTAATTACTATTTGATTACTTAGCAAATCATCAAATGGTATTTTATTATACTTCATGTTTATTATGAATTAATATTTGTCTACTATTAAGAGATGGTGAATTATTTGCTGCTAATTTGGTTTCTAGTCTTCCAAAAGTCACAGAGAAACGTATTAGGTAAGAGCACTAGATAAAATTTTCAAAACATCTAAATAGTTAATGAGCTTTTGCCTCTCTGCAAAAGGTACTTTGACACCTTAATCAGTTTTGTAATCTCCCAAGTCGTGTGGATACCTTTGATGACTTTACTTCCCGTTTGTACTTTGTTAAGGAAAAATAGACAAAAGAGTTTGCGTAGTAGAGTCCCCTATGACAATGGAAGAAGCAATGATAGATAGCCCTTAAGTAAAATTGTCAGCATTCGGGTCATTTTAAAACCATAGAACATGAACACATGCAATTCCTGCCAAATTTCCTTTGATTATCTTCATTTCAAGCAAACAGTATAATAAGCTTACATTTCAAATGGCCTCTTTGCAAATGTCTGGAAAGATGCAAAGAATACTTGTTATATAGAAAAAAACAATGAAAAGTACAGAAAATAAAGGCTTCTTAATACCGACATACCTCATAGCCAGGGAGTATGCGAGACCTTGTGGTCGAATACATTGTTTTTATTAGTGTCAAGTACTTGATTTAAAGTAAGACCTCATCACCTTGCAGAGAGATATTTTTCCTGGGGTATATGCACATATCTATCTATTGAGTGTGAGTATATATATACACACACCTAGCAGTAGGCCTGGTTAATGTTGGCTTGACTGAGAGAGGATGTTAGTAATTACGATTTCTCTAAACACTACTTTAGCATAGTTTAGTGTATCAGCTGGCTTCTGCTGCCAGAGGACCTGTGCTGCCTACTGGAAGCGGCTGCAAAGCCAAAAGCCACAATAAAGGCCATTTCCATTCAGTGAAGCTCAGTGGCTTTTTGCTGTTGATTCAAGAGAAAGGGATTTATTTGCCTATTTTTTGGGGTGCCCCCAGGAGGCGGGGAGCATCTTTGGAGCTGGGTGAGGAAGCCCAGGACTACTGCAAAACACAGGCAGCAGCTACTGGGCTGTTGTATCCCAGATGGGAAGGACCAGGGAAGCAGAACCATAGTCACACTGCCAATGCCCACTGAGCAGGAGCTGTTGGTGTGGATGAGAAATTACTCTTTGGCTGATGCTGAAATATCCTCAGTGGCACTTCTGCAGGAGCTGGAATTGTCCCCCACCTGTGCAGGGAGGCTTTCGAAATGGACTTTCTCCGGTTCCTTGTTCCTTCCTCATGAGTGTGTTTTCGAAGTATCACGCTGAAACAACAACCACAAGCTGAGAGCTGTTAATACAGCAACTGATGCTGCAAACTCTTACACAGTTATTTTTCTCTTTCACAGGCAACACTTCTACTGTTTTGCAAATAGACTGACTAAGGTTCTCGTGCATTAAGACAAGAAACAGCTTGCATGCGTTAGTGCTAGAATGAGTCCATATTAAGAATAGCTTCTGGTCTTACATTTCATGAGCTCAGTAAATCAAGAGCATTAAGGAAAAAAATGACATTGCTGTTTCATGCAGTATCTGCAACCCAGAAATTTTTACGTGCAAGAACATCAGAGAAAAAAAATAAGTAAAATGTATCTTCCCCTCACACCATTTATTATTTCATGCTTAGGTCACTTTTAAATGTCTGTTTAGATCTGAGGGGTTCCTTGAAATAACAGTTTTGGTTTTGGTTTTGTCTCTCTTTTTTCTGCTGTCTCTACAGTACCTTTCCCATAAAAAGAAAAAGCTTGCCTGGTGATCGACTTCACAGCACAAACCCTTTACATGCTCTCTAGATGCTCTGATTTTCTAAAACAGGTCTTAAACACTTTCTTACATGCTTGAGATCTTTCTATAGTATATCACCAGGTGGAATGTTACACATCTTTAATTTTCACCTTGAAGTATTCTTACGTCCAATCACTAATCTCTATTGTTCAGTTTTGACTACGGAATTACTGAGCAGTGTATTAAGCAAAAAGAAATGCAAAGAATATATAAAAAGGCACAGTATTATCCTGGTGACAGCTTCCCGCTGGTCCACCATATATAAAAATAATTATTAGGAATGTGTTTCAAACTGGCACCATAACACATATTTCAAAGTTCTTAATTGCATAAATACTTACTGACTGTATTTGGACAGTTTTAATAAAGTGTATACGTAATAAATCACCTCATGAAAAATATTCATAGAACATCCTCAGCTACTGACAGCCTCCAGTTTTTATCAATAGTATCTACAGCAATTAGCTCTGATATTGACCAAAATTAGAACTTGATCCTTCAAGCATTTACACACATGAGTATCCCCACAGGGACCAATCAATATCCTCTGTAGTCATGGAAATATTCACATGCATATGGTCAATCATAAGTACATGTTTTTCAGGAAAGGGGTGTATTATTCTAACAGTGAGTCATTTTTAGGGTTCAGTCCTGCTTACCCTAAATTTTGGCAAAACAACCCATGTCAGTAGGAGCAGGATTTGGGGCAAATACAAAACAAATTCTGAAAGCAGTAAACATATTTTTCCGTTTAGTGCAGTGACTGCTCTTAATAGCAAGCCCTGTGCTTGACATGAAGAACCACCCAGCAGGGTGATACAGAATGCAAGATAACTCAGGCATTAAGTGATTTTTCTGCAGCCTACACAGTGCTTTCAATATTGACACACACTCCGCATACTTCCAGTTGTTTTCTTAAAAGTAATGCCTTTCTTAAATGCAGTGATTTGGTTCAGTACTGAGTATTCTTGCACCGGCAAGAGCTAGTGAAATGCAGTGCTTTTTACATCAGCGACTGTTTCTAAGCTGTAATGTAATTGGTATTATTTATTGAATGACTTCCACCAAAGGTAGAAGAAAGATAAAGCTGCTGCTTTCAATTATGCAATCAAGAATGTAGAAAAGCAAACCTGTAGATATGGGATGGAAATAATTATATCTGATACAGCATGTCAAACAACAATAGTGTTTGTGTTAATCACACTTTAGAAGACTATCATAGTTGATTTTAATACAAAATGGAAAACAATGAATAAAGTCTGCTGATCTATCCCTAACCATACTGTTTAATCAACTCAGTTCTAAACCACTGTTGTCTTACACAGTAACCCAATATGCTAGTTCCAACAGATTCTCTGCCATCACTATTTGAGAAATCAATAGTGAAGCTAAATCAGACTCCTACCAAGAACTCTGCAGTAATGACAACCTGATACCCACTCAGCTATCAAACATTGTGGCTTGTTTTAGATTAATCTGTTGCATTCACAGTTCCACAGATCAAAGCTACAGCTTTTGGTAGAGGGGCTTTTGGGAGACTCCCACCTAGCATGTTTCAGCCCTCAGGACCTGTTAGGGGCTGAGGTCTTCCAGCTCTGGGTGTTATTGAGGACTGAGCACTCTGAAAATAACCTCAGTCATATGAGAACCTCTGGGATGCTGTTGTCCATAATAAATGGAGAGAGCTGAGTCCTCCCTGGCATCCCTAAGAAATAATGGCAGTCTTCTTTCCAAACCACCCCATTAGTTGACATGCCTTCTTGCCCCACTTTACTTGGGAGACTTTCCTCCTTGGCTCTGCCCTCCTCTAGAGGAGATCTCAAACCCTGTTTACCTCCCCAGGAAGGGATCCCTATCCTACCCACCTACCCAAAAGGAACTCCTGCCCCTGCTTGCCCTACATGGGTGAGCCAGGGGCAGGCAGCATGTGTACAATTCCATGAATAGGCAGTGTGACAGGGGCTCCAAATCCCTTGCAAATGTCACCAATAATCTCCAAATCAGGGCAGTGTAGAGGGCAGCCTGACTTCAAAGCCAGCAAAGAGCAAACTGGTGTTTAAATATCAGTAGAAAACATGTTGTATGGTTGCTTATGGAAATTGACAGCTAGTGAATTAATCAATGTGAATTTGCTAGGCAAGAGGTAGAAATCAGATGATCTTTATAAATTATTAGAATTAGGTTTGGCTCTCACAGTGATTCTCCTTGAATGACTTGTGAGTCAGTGTAAGTCTATTTGTCTGTTATATTAACTAGACACTCCAGTCTTATAAAAGATACTACCTCTGAGAGAAAACTGTGTGCATAAAATAAAAACATGCATTTTGCTCCTATAAAGATAACCATCAATGCACTTAAACACTGGTAAGGTCTTTAACAACATTAATAACATTCATACATTCATCATGTTTATAATAAGTTTGTAAGATTTTAATTATTCAAAATACCAGAATATCACGCACTTTCAGTTAGCTATTGTAGCAAACCTACAACTGCAGTATCTCAACATAATGACTTTATTTGGCATTCTTGTTTTCCAGAAGGGTTTTTTACTTTTTTCATGACCATTTCCTATAAACAGATATAAGTAACACACACTTCAGGAATGTATTCATTTTTATCCTGGCATTCACATCTGTCCTTGTTTAATGCTCTGCTGGTGGTCTGGCTCAATGGTATGCCCACTGCAATGCTCATCTTAAACAATATTTACATTGATTAGGGACCCCAGTGCACTGGAGGCACTTATTAGAAAATGAACACAATATCCTGAGACAACAGCGAATACCTAACTAACTGTTTGCTTTCGGAACAGAAAGAAATGTATAGTGCAAGTGTATAAACAATTGACTGCCAAAATGGGAAGGTGATGGAGAAAAGTGCTGTGTGAATGTATAACATAAAACTCCATGTGCAAAACATGCAGTTGATAATCATGCAAGGAATGGGAGCAGCGATGTGTTTTTATTCAAATTATACAATTCTGAACACTTTCTTTTATGCATATCACAGTAAAACCCTGTCCTACCACTAAAATCTTATATGTTCATTAAATAAAACATCAAATTAAAGTAGGAAAGCATATTTATACAAATAAAACTACATTACAAAATATGCTTGTGCCAGAACCAAAATTGAACCATTACTCTGCAATGGTGAGGAGAGGCCATTAACATCGCCCATTTAAAAAAAAGAAAGAAAAGAAAAAACAAGCACTGATTACAAATTCAAATCACTCATATGAACGGAATGATGTCTGTCTTATTGTGCTGTTGCTTTCCTTAATGTGGGCAGTCTACATTAACATTGAGTAATTTATATCTGACATAAATAGCCAAAGAGGAGAGTGCATGACGTGATGGCCATCTTCCCCGCGTGTCTAGCCAATAAAAGCAATTAGACAGTGATTAATAATTCCTTAAGCTACTACACCCTTACTACTTGCAACCCCATTGTCTTCTGTGCCTCAGCAACATGTGTTTCTCAAAATGGTTACTTACCTGAAGTCAATTAACATGAGGCCAAGTCCTAGTTAAGGAAGGTGGTCTGAAATGTTTGCTCAAATTATAAATCAAACCCCATGCTTGATTACTCCATGATTTTTAACTTGTCCTGCATAAACATGAGGGCTATGGATTACCCTGACGCCAGTAGTTTGTTAATATGAGTGCAGAAAATGCCCTTCCCTAGTGAAGATGCTCCAGTGATGGTCCACTGCCTTGGAGAGAGAATGCAGAAACACACTACAAAGCACATCTGTGAAGATATATGTGCCCCACTTTGCTCTGACTGCTCCTTATTATTCAAGATACATTACACTTGTTTTTTTCTACACTGGTTAGAAGTTGGACTTCTATAAAACAGTTTTGAGGATGAGAAGTCTGAAGCATGTTGTCACTGTGGGATGGCGGAGTCTAAATTCTGTGCTGCATATTGTTCTGGATGTGAAGGGGTCCATAGAAGTCCAAAGGTCTTTTCTGACTGTGAGGGTCTGAGCTACTAAATTTGGGAATATCCCAGCCTAGTGGTGCCATGGAAAGTCATGGCAAAGCCTTGATGAAAGTGGGATAAGGAAAGCCAGAGGATATCTGGGTAAATTGCTTGAAACTATTTAGGCATGGGACCCCAGACCTTCAATAGTGATTGTATTCATCAGGGGTCACAAGAGAACAAGGAGCACAGAGGCAGTAAGGGTGAACAGCAGAGATAAAGAGGATGCTTAAACAACTTTGTTTTTTTTGTCTCCAGAAATCTAGTGTTTTCATATCTATAAACACAAGAGTTTAAAAAATCCACTTCTGATTCTTAGTAGTAAGTCCACATTTGCCACGAAGGAAAGGTACTCACTTTCCTGTGAGCTCTATTTAGATGCTCAGGAGCATTTGGAATACAAGCAGAGGAACAAGCTGTGAGGTGGTCAGGGAGAAGGGTGGGAGATAACATGGTGTTGTGAAGCTTGTAATTCGTCACTGGGTTTTACTTCCTCTAGCATCAGCCTCTTCCATCTCCAGCTGCATATTCCACACAGTGAAAGAGATGGAAGACAGCACAAAGACAGGGTGTGTCTTGCTGAGGGCTTTTAGGGCCATCCTGAACAGGGCATCCCTGAGAGATGCCGCCTCTCTGGGATTTCACAGGCACAGATTGTGTGCAATCCGAGAGGAATGGGCGATGCCATGGAGTCTGAGCTCCTCAGTCCAACCCTAGCTCAGGGACAGTGTGTGTTCTCAGTGTGCCATGCCACAGACCTCAGAGAGCTCCAGTAATATTAAAATGGACACAGAGTAAGGAGAAGCCAACTGCTTAGTGCAGTTTGGGAATCATTTGTGAGAGATGCTGGTGATAAAAGCATGAACAAAGACAGTGTCTGATTAACTTCCCCTGGTTTGGAATAGCAGTTTGTGTCTGTCTAGTGAAAAGCTGCTGGTGGAGATGCCATTCCACAAGATTTTGTTCCTTTTAAGAGAGAGGTTGTCTTTGCAGCTTTCTCCTTGGTTCAGAATGGGTTTGAGGTGCCCACAATAGGTGTTGTGGTTACTCTCAGCTGAAAATCGTGACAGTAGACAACACAATGTCCTTTCTTATGACAGCTTACAAATTTGGGGCTTTTATATATACCATCTGTGTGTATATGTGCATATACCTATTCAAGATATAACTTAGCAAAACTTTTGTGCTGATTTATTAGCTGAGGAGTAACATGCAATCTGCTGCTATTTATCAAAGTATTGTTGGTCATGATGGAAAAGAAGATACTTCAATTTCAGGAAAGGAAGGAAACACCCTGAAAAAATATATTAAGTAAAAAGCTCCTCTTTTACATTAAATGGTGTTCCAGTATTTTTCAAAACAGCCCCCTCTAAATCTCTGAACCCTGTACTTAGCACCTGAATGTTCCCAAACACTTGGGGATGGGAAAGAGCACTCATTAAACGCTGTGAACTGAAAGAAAGTTTACATGTTCAAAATGTCACTTTACTGTGGCATACGAGTAAGAAAACATCTGTCTGAAAAAGTGATTGATTCTGACATATGTGAACGAGGTATAAGCAAATAAAAAGTGATCCCTCTAAATCTTGTTTTGCAGCGTGTGTAAAATAATGCAAGGCATGTATTTAAGATGCAACCTGATTTAAATATGGTTGTGTTCAATCTGCCTGTGAAATACGAGATCGCTTGCCACTTTTTTTTTGTCTCAGAAGTTCCCCAGGACTGCTTCATGAACTCTTTCTAGTTAATTTTTTAATATTAAAAGATGGAAAAAGGCCTCTTTCTGTTTTGCTGTTCTTTACCAGTGAATCATGGGTCCCTTGCTACTCTGAGAGGAAAGTTGTTTCAGTAATTCTGGAAATAAACCTACTGCTGAGTCAGCATCCCAGCTGAAAATGACAAGTTTCGTATTAAGAAACACATTAGAAATAGTAAGTAATGGCATATATCTCAGCCTCCCCAGTTAAAATCAGCTGGTGTGCCAGGAGCTGATTTAGCAAGTGCCTATATATATACACTAGACATGAGAAATATGCCTTGAATATTGTCAGTATGAAAAATCAGGTTTATTTAATAGGAAAGAGAATAAAAAAAAAATCAGGATAAAATGGAAGCAGAACTAAATATTTCCTCGCAATGACACTCCACCCCAAAATGCTTAAATGTAACCCTAAAACTGACCAATGTGAAAAGATTCTTGTGTTCGGTTTTCTCTGCTAGGTGATTTTCAAATAAGCAGTTTTAGTAGCATTTCTACATCAGTGTATACTTACAGATAAACCAGTGGGATTTTGTTACTCTGTTTATCTGGAATTCTAGCTTTTACGGAGAAAATAATTGGAAACAAAACATTTCCCAGCAATCAATCTTTTCTTACTGATTTGCTAAACATGTCCATATGTAGTTATTGCTTGTATTTGGAAGATTGGTAGCAGTTTTAAAGGAGAAATATGCTACAATCACAAATTCAGGTAGTCATCTGGCAGTAGCAGGGGGAAGCCTTTGTAATTCTTTTTTTGGTAAAGGAAGGTCACTAATTTACTGCTACTTATACCTTAATATCGAGCAATGCTTTTTGTGGCATATCTTTTAGTCTGTTAGAGAAATACGGTTGATTTTTCAAGCAGTACCCAATACCTTGCTGCAGAGGAGAGAGCTTCTGTGTCTTTTCCCTCTCCACCCCTGGGCCTGATTCTGCCCTGCTGATTGTCCACAGTTCAGCTCCGCAGCCACTGCGGCAGCGGCATCACCCCTTTAGGTGCTCTGAAACCTGAAATGATTTTTGCCAGTGACTTGCCTTCGGGAAACCCAAAGTCCACTGACATAAACAGGAGTCTTCAGATTGATTAAAATTTAACTTGAACCTGAGACAGCTCAGAAAGAAAAAAGCGGCCTCTGAAAGCAGAATTTCCTAAAATATTGCAGTTTTCTGATTATGATTTAAGTTTCTAGCTCAGGGAAATGCTCCATACTTGCATGAAATCCTTCCTGACCTTACAGAAGCTATTCACTGAAGCCTTTCACTGTCTTCATTTGTCTCTTTTCTGTCTTTAAAAACCTCATCGGAAACTGGACCCAAAGCTTACTGAAGCCTTCTACAAACACATAAATATTTCCCACTAGCAGTAGCACAGTACTAAATACTGTAAGGACTGTACATTAAAAGTGTATGCCATGATATTTTAAGCTCAAAATTTTCACAGAGGAGGAGAAACCGTTAGTGCTAATATTTTAAAATAATTTTACACAGGAGTATCGAGAATGAGAGTTTTAAAAACCTTAACATTAACATTCCCTCGGACTTATTGCTAGCAAGTGACACTACGAAAGATAATGAAAAAACTTACTGTAAAACTTCCGAGTCCTTTTTCTTTTCTTCCCCTTTCCCAGTGTAGTATGAATATGTGGTGAAAAGTCAGAATTGTGTAGAAGAAAAATATTCCAAGACATTGTAAAAGTGCCTTCCCCACAGCCCAAGGGAACACTGACTATTTCAATAATCAGTGTGAACTTCTTGGTTATGATTTCTGTTTCCTTTCTCTGTCTCTCTCTCCCTCTCAATTTTTTTCCACCATCGTATGAGTATTACTGTTTTCTCATTAAAGGAAGTAGAAGAGCTGCGTGACAGCATTTATTTTAAGAAAATGAAAAGTGAGTATTAAAATGAGAGGCAGTCTAAAATGAAAATACCGGGTGGGAAATACAGTCTTAAGAGAGGGGCAGAAAGATGACAAATACTACAGGAGAGCAAATTATAAATACTGAGCTTTTGCTCAGCATGAAAAGCAGCACCTATAGAGAACAAATTCTACGCGTTTTACCTTCATCCCAGCTTCAGTAGGGATCAGTGCTCAGACAGGAATAACCATGGGTTATCGTCAGTATAATGGAATCCTGCAATTTACAGAAAGGAACAGGAAAAATGGACTTTCTCTAGAACTTTCATACTTTTCAGTCAACCTTTACTAGTCAGACATATGGACTATGTTAGCACTTCAGGTTACTGGCCCAAAGTCAACCTTGAAAATTAATTTCCCAGAAATATAAAAATTGCCATTTTTCACACCTTGGGTAGGGAAGGCCAGAACAGGTAAAGCTAAAAGTATTCAAATGCTACTTTTGAATTAGTTGATTTCCCCTGAAATAGCAGCTCTGTCAGGATGACAGAAATTTCTGTATACAGAGGCATGTGATCCATCACAAACCTGGTTATAATTATGGATTTCAAAACAGTATCTAATAAGCTGAGGCCCAGACAGCAGCTCACAGTAGTGGAACACGTCCAGTATTCATTAAAGATGTACAATCTAGAAGTCCAGGGTTTAAAGACAGTTTTCAGACATGATTTTCCCACTTGTCTCAGGAATAAGGTCGAATAGCAAAAACAGAGGTAATAAAACGTGGTCAACCTCAATGACTTGGCGTGCATTCTTGGCAATAGTAAAATAGAGAGACCACAGCTTAGCTCTGAGAGTGAACTTGCAACACCCTGAATTCTGCATCCTTTTCTTTCTGTGGCTGTTTTTGTTGGATTAAAGAAGTAATCCATTTGCCCATATTTTCAAAGATGACACACCAAAACCTCATCTACCATAAAAGCACACTTAAATACACCACTGTCTCTGAGAAATAGCACATTTCTCTTTGTGAATTATTTTGATTCACCAATTATCACAAAGACTGGAAAGAGGTACTGATATCCAGTAAAGATGGAAGAAGAATTACAGCGTGGAAGGATAAACTCATGATTCTTTACTTGGCTCTTCTGTTACTGGTTTTGGGCCCATATGAGAACACCTCTGGCTAGGTTGCCTGCTAGGTCTGAACCTGTAAACCCTGGGTTTAAAATCAGGATCCTCAGCTCTTGGAGGTAAAAGGTGAAGCCCATTAATGAAGAGACAGAGCAGACTCAAGAAATTCCATATGTGCTATTGCCACAAGGGGGGAACACATCCCAGTGCCAGGGTGGGAAGTATCCAGATTAACCGTCCAACCTACAGCTGCCAAAATGAGAACCAAAAGTGTGATGCATAAATACATACATAATCATCCAGATGAGTTTTTACCTTTGGATTGCATATTTGTAATAACTCACTCAAATGGCAGTTTAATTTACAGTAATAAAGCCATATGCCTTTGCTATTATATAGTCTTTCTGCAAAAAAAAGTGTCTTGACTTGGTAAACATTGCCTCCGAAATGCTGCTTATTCATAGCAAAACCCGCTTGCATTAACAGACAGGCATTTTCTGGCAAAAGTGTTTTGCAAATGTACCTCTCATTGAAAAATACCCCATTTGGTGCCTTTGGGAAAAAAAAAAAGAGTGGCTGTTTAGGAGACTGATGTCCATCTATTACAAATCTATGTTGCAAATAACACTAAGGAGATGGTGCAGTGTGACCAGCAGGTCAAGGGAGGTGATCCTGCCCCTCTACTCTGCTCTCCTGAGACTTCACTTGGAGTACTGTGTGCAGTTCTGGGGTCCTCAACATAAAAAGGACATGGAACTGTTGGAACAAGTCCAAAGGAGGGCCACAAGGATGATCAGAGGACAGGAGCACCTCCCATATGAAGATAGGCTGAGAAAGTTGGGGCTGTTGAGCCTGGAGAAGGGAAGACCTCATAGCAACCTTCCAATATCTGAAGGGGGGCTATAGGGATGCTGGGGAGGGACTCTTCATGAGGAACTGTAGTGATAGGACAAGGGGTAATGGGTTCAAACTTTAACAGGGGAAGTTTAGATTGGATATGAGAAAGAATTTCTTTACTGTAAGGATGGTGAGGCACTGGAATGTGTTGCCCAGGGAAGTTGTGAATACTCCATCACTGGCGGTGTCCAATGCCAGGTTGGACAGAGCCTTGGATTGCATGATTTAGTGGGAGGTGTCCCTGCCCATGGCAGGGGGGTTGGAACTGGGTGATCTTAAGGTCCTTTCCAACCCTAACTGTTCTATGATTCTATGACTTTAAAAGAATGAATTTCATTGTTTAGCTTCAGCACAGTGTGAGAAGGATGCAGAGGGTGAAATCTCTGGATCATATACCAAAATAAACATTTCAAATCTAATACACACACGCAGAGAAATGTTAAAGTGTGACATTACCTAACCTAATATGAAGTTTGGTAAAACTGAATCTGTTAGAAAGAAAAAAAAATCACAGGTTTATGGTATATATTCTATAAAATCTTTTACAAATATTTCTCTGGTCCAAGCCATTTCTGGCTTCTAAAGGTGCACAGACAACTTGCATCACTCTGAAACATGCTCAGAATCAGGACTGTATGTCAATATGTCCTGTGACATGATGGTGTTACTCTTGTACTTCAACACCAGAGGCCTTATCCAGCCAAGCAGGGTGCAGGATTGAGCGCAGAGGCTATGCTGATGTGTAGGTGCTGAGAGAACCACTCAGCACCTAGAGGGATTATATTGCAACTGGGTGCGACCAGCACAGCAGGGTGCAAGGCAGTAAATATTAGATTTGCCACCAAAAGAACAAAAAAAGCAAGCTAGATATGACTCACTTTCACCAAAGTTTAGACGTACGTCAAGGAACTAAAGCCGGTTGGGTCCTCAGTAAGCTAGTTTAAGTAACCAAAACCATCGCTGCCATGGCAATAACTTGAGATTTTCTCTCAAAAGCAGATCAACATTTTAGGCAGTTTTCTAGAGCAAAGCATGAAATCCTTTAAAGTAAATAGCTTCCTATTTCCCCCCTGTTGTACAACAGCATCCATCTTCTTGTGCCTGGGAATATTGGAGTCCCAGGGACCCGGGGACAACTGGGGCTGCTTACCTCCCACTGCGTGCCCGGCCAGCTCTGCCCTCACACTGCAAAGGTGCACGGGGATTTGCCAATTTGCTCGCTCTGACCAGATGAATATCTCAATTACTAATTCTCACCGAGCAGCTAGAGAAAAATGTATCCACAGCTGAAAATATAGTTCTTTTTTTTCTTCTTTTCTCTAGGGGTGGGAGGAGGGTTAAGGACAGAAGAGAGACTGAGATGAGAGGCAGCTCAGTGTTTGCACTTATAATCGTATGGGATTCATTGTTGAAATAATTCCCAATTTTTAAGTGCGTAGCTTGGTTTTTAACAGCTAGTGAGGTTTTCCTCAAACTGAAAGACAAAGTCATGATTTTCTCTTCCAGCAAAAGTTGTTATTGGTGTCCCTTACCCATGATCCCCTAAGGTGATTCTGGTCAGGGGTAGCAGCAGGCTGTCCTTTCTATTCCCCCACCTCCTCTGGCATCTGTTCCTCTCCCCCACCTCTGATATACAAGACTGCACTAGCGCATGTAAAGGCAAGGTGTTTGCTTTCAAACAGGAAGGAAAAAGGACGGAGTCCGTCTGGGGTACAAATTTAACCACAGGTTCCTTGTATGACTGAGTGTGACTATGTACCGTCCTAGCTTTCCCTTGAAAATGTGACATGGACAGAGGCTGGTGAATACATTCATGCTTGAAATGAATTTAAGCAACGCTGTGCTAAAGGGCAAAGAGTGCTTCATTTCAGAGAGAGGTCAGAGTCTGCTGCTATCCTGAGATGTCACAAGGAACAGCTAAAAATAACTGCCAGAAGTGGATTCCTCATTCGCCGTGTACCAGTTAAGTGGGAGCCAGCATGGCCTAGGTCATGTATAGATGGTGGTGAATGTAAACGCAACCTGGCTCTTGCATCCCCCCCTTCTGAACTAGTTGAGCACATAAGGCAGACACCCCCCCCCCAGCTGTTCCTGTACATATGCCTCTGTTCACTCTTCCTGTTACAGATTGATGCTTCCAGCGAGTGCTGGTACGGGGATGGATGGCATCCAGAATGACTCATAACAAAGAGCATATGGCAGGATGAGACGTAGCAATCTAACATCTGTTGCGCTGCTTATTATTAAAATTTCTCACTTCTATTGGAGCTGGTAACCAAAACCAATAAATATTGTCTTCACAGATCCTACCTGAGGAAACCCCATAACCTCTTGGTTCTGTTACCATTAATTCTACCCAGTGAAAAGATGAGAATTATTTTATTCTTCAGGCATTTCAAACTATTGAAAATTCTCTTACTCAGAGCTGTTTGAACAAGCTATAAGGAACAATAACTTGTCTTTAAACTTTTAATGTCCTAAAGGTTTAAATGACTCCTATTCCACATCCCAGCAGCTGAAGTTCTGTGGTTGTCACACTAAAGTGACAAGCATGAGTTAAAAATAAACAGGATGAAAAAGCATACACTTAACAAAGGACCTGTATCTCAAAGAAGCAAGAAGCATTACCTCTATTTAATGTTTAAGGGTTTCTTTTTCCTCAGATAATTTTTCTTCAGAAAGAAGTGGGACTGCAAGTGCAGACGTGTAAAACTGGGAATTCAGCTGATGAAGCAGAATGTCCACTTTGCAAGATTCACTGAGTGAGGACATGAAATACAGTGGGCGGCCCCTTGCAAGCAGAGATTAAACCATGTATCAAAACTAACACTTTGACCATCAGAAGGTATCCAAAGAACAGCATTGTGACTGGATGATCTAAGCTACTCCCTTTCAGCCGAGAGATGGAAAGAGCTGCCAACAAAAATGTTAGGATTTGACAAGACTTGGCAAATTGCTGGGATATAAAATCATGTTTTGTGAGTTATAAGGCCTTCCAGGAGATGTGACAAATCCTGAAAAAGGGTGGAAAAGCATGCACAGCCCAAAGAAACTTACTCCCTTTTCATGGACCTGCCAAAAGTAAGGAAATGTGAAAAAAAAATGCACAAGAGACTTGCCAGTGCCAGACTTACCATTTCATTTAATAAGCGCACTTCATAAAATGCTGAAAAAAATAAATGATTGTAATAAAGGGTATGCATATTATAGTGACTAGTTAGAAAGCAAAACCATTAGTTTTTTGCCCCAAGGACAGAGAAGGTATTGATATTAGGATAACATGTCTTAACCCAAAAAGTCATGCCTAAAAATAGTAGTAGTAGTAATAATAGTAATAACAATAATAATCATCATAATAATTATCCTATTAATGGTTATCTCCAATATATATCATTTTTCATCTTCATTATCTCTTGCAACACTGATTATTGTTAATATTCCAAATGTGACAGGTAATGGTAGAAGCCACTGACTGCTATTGCTCTGAATCCTCCAAAAGTGAATGAAAGTTAGAGGTGTGCAGGGCAGAGCTGGAGGAGGAACAATAAAATTGCTCTCAGATGTGACAGGATTTTGGAGGTTGTCCTTCATCTGATTAATCGTGGTTCATAACAGGCAGGGATGGGAAAACATGAGCATGATCCAGGGGAGAAAGCAGCCATTCATGGAGCCTGCATGTGACCTAAAGCTTTAAAACACAACCAAACCCATAGGAGCCCTCACCAGCTCCTTACACAGGTCATACACCCATGGCTTTAACAGGATTTCATCCTTGGTGGTGGCAGTGTCAGTGATGAAGTGGGCCAGCAACCAGAGCTATCCAAACACACTTCTGAAGAGCTGCCAAAGCAGAAGGGAAGGATGATGCTAACGTTGGATGGACCTGGGAGCAATGAGACAGCACTAAGAAAGGGCCGAATATGAGCAAAACTTTTTGTGGCTGAGATAACTTATTAGGCTATGGAAAAGCCTCACAATAGAAATAATGCACAACATAAATTCACTTTGGAAATTAAAATCTGGAAGCATGTAGCCCATGTCAAGATGTTATAGTGGATGTGGTATTGGGTTAGTACCATTTCTAGCAGCCTCTGCTATGCAAAAAAAAAAATTATTTGGGGCTAAACTGCAGAAGAATATGTCTTAAATGATAAACAAATGTAATGAAACACTTTAAAACTGATCACATATAATATTTATTAGCAGATATTCTGCATTTTAAAAGATCGTAAGTAAAATGGAACTAATTGCTCAAAACCTTTTCCTTCCTTTGCTTTCTTTAAACGTGTCTCCTCTAATTTCCTGAGATAAAATGTGACATTTAGAATATAAGGTTTCTCATAATTAAGCATTCTAACATACAAAGTGATGGAATTTATTTCAAAATGTAACGGCCTCATGGGATACACATCTTTATTTCTGGACAGTAACAGAACGTAGCAGTTACACAGTCATGATTGGATTAGTGGATTTTATTATGTGAATGCCTATATTAATTTTCCATTTCGATTTTCATCGTCCCCCTGTTCTCTGATGACTGAAACCTTCAATAATATTATCTGGAGTACAGTGACATCTGAAGAGGCCTGCACAAATTCAAATTGGTCACTTCAAGCACACAATCTTTCACATGGTTAAGCCTTGAAAAACAGCCAAAATGTCCAGGACACCACCTTCATCCAATGTGCCATCTCTCCTAACCCAGTTATATCATTTGCTAACAACTCTTATTTCTTCTTCCTAGCCCAGGTGCACAGCTTAACATCTCACTTCCTTCTCATGCTGCCTTCCCGAAGCTCTTCTTCACATTTCAAGATGATACATGAGAATGACATGGACCAAAATACCCACCTACAATCATCCTTGGAGCTTTTCAGCCTCTTCTCACTTCGCTGTTGTGGAACTGGATCCAAATAAAGATAAAACAGTCTATAAAACAAGTTTTCAAAAGCCTTAAAAAATATATCAGATTCTCTTCATTTTGCCAAGACTGTATTTCCTGTCCCAAATGCACTCACTCACCCACTTGCGTTCTAAAAGCTAAATACACACCATCACTCAGCTCTCAGCTCAGTATGCCCAACTGTACTGAGTTGCCCTCCCATGTCCTCCTCAATTTTTCTTCCAAGTGGAATACATATTTTAATATAAGCATGTGTGTGTATAGTAAATATACACTTACAGACACACAAAAAGAGAGAAAAAATGTTGAAAATTACCTAATTGTTTACATAAGCATAGATTTTAGTGGTAGGGATTTAGAATTGTCATTAGAGAATATTTCTCTTGTTTTATTAACACAAACTGGCTTGCTGTAGTTTCACAGAACCCCAAAGAGTTGCTCAAAATGTAATTCTTTTCTTCTAGAAAATAAACAGGAAAAAATGTAGTCACTCTGCTTGCTACTCTAACGTCTTCATTTATACCGAACTGCATTGCATTTCTTGAGCAAGGCATAATTTTGCTAGAAGAATGTGTTCTTGCATGCCTACATATGCATCAACATTTGCTTGTACAGTCACATGTACGCAGTTCACAAGAATATTTAACCCATATATGAGCTCCAGATTAACTGCCTTCTAGTATTAATTTCTTTTTCTGTCAATAATCAATAAGACACAAACTGTGACTCACGTCATCACAGTTCAGAAGTTTCACTCCTTCTACTGATATGTCAAGCCCCTGAGGGAGTCATGCTTCATGCTTGCTGCCAGTCATTTCATCATCAGTGAATTTCCATACCCTTCTTTCAACATGCTCAAGTCACAGAACAAATTACAGAATATACCAAGGCAATGAAAATGTGGTGTATAATCAGTTCTACTATATGAAGACTTAGCAATTTGAGAACTAGCACTTAGACTTCTTTCGGTTACTTCTGTTTCTTGCAGTTCTGTCTCAAGGGCCTTAAATAATGTCTGCATGGACTGCAGAAGAATCTGACTTCTCTTTCTCTCCAAAATCATATCCTGTCTTAGAGTTGGCAGGAAACCTTCTAGAAGAAAAAAAATGAAGCAAGCATTTTTAATCTTAGCCCAGTACAATTCAGTACACGGCCGCACAGTTCTCATACTATTCTTCAAATTGCAGTTTTCTCATTTACAAAATGAAAATACAATTATCTTGTGAAGTTCTTCTCAAAATCATAGTTGAGATGAACATATGCCATTATCCTTTCAAAGCATAGTCTCTTTTTATTGTTGAGATAGGCTCAAACTATAAAACATATGGTAAATCCCCGAGTTATCTGTATTCCCAACATACAATTCAGTTACCGAGCAATAGTGCAAGGCAATAAGGACAAGCTGATAATTCTGGTGCGACCTGAACTCCAATATTGCATGTTTCGATGAGCTTCACTTATCAAAAGCACATCTAATGTTTTAATATTAACATTGACCTTTTCCTGAAAGCAGAAAGACATTTTTATTGTTAAAGCTGTAAACCTGCTAGGTATAAAGCAGCAGAAGAGATATCCTGTTATTGTGTGGAAGGGGCTGTACCAGTAAGTACATGAAGTACAGGCTAGGAATTGTTAGCCATAGATTTTAGACAGATAATGGAGTGCTGATAGGCATTGAACTGCTGCTGGGAGAACTTCAAAGCAAATTTATCATTTGATATTAGGAAGAAGGAGTGGTTTGAGTAAGACTTCTAGATGATCCACCACAGCCCTGGATTCCATCATCGCTTTTGCTTCTTATTCCACCTGTGGGGATGGAGAGGAAGAAACAAGAGAACAGGAGGAAAAAGACATCACTTTCTAGCGTCATGTCAACTTCTTATTCCAAATCACAGAAACTACTTGAAATAATCCTTGGTTTTCTTCCCTCTAGACAGCTCAAGTGTGAAATGTGGTGAACCCAACAAGCCACCTGCACAAGTTTTCTTTAACCTTTCCAGTGATGAAAGTAACATTTCAGGGTCTTGTTCTCAACTGTATCATTCAGCTTTTCTAAATAAATAGGATATGGCATGTTATGGCATAGCTAGCTAAACCTAAGTGATATTAGGCTGGTCCTCATAGGCAGCACTCATCTTCTGTCAGCTCCAAAGAGTGTTAGAGAAGATCATAGCTCTCAAACTGCAAACAGAAATAGTCCTTAGAGAAAGACCTATATTATGAAGGGCTCTGTGTGCAAAAAAACCATCTCAGCATGGCATTCTTCAAAGTTCTAGTTCAACTGATCCAAAGTAATGCTACTCTGCTGCACCATCTAGTGACAATGACAACTGCACTTCAGACATCTGATCTAATTAAAGTATTACCCCTTTCCTCCAGCCTTATCTCTCATGAGTTACAGAGTGAAATCCCAGTTCCTTTGAAGCCACAGGAGGCTTACTGTTATCTTCAACGGGCTGGGGATGTCATTAGTGCTCCTAAAACACTTCCAGTAACACTGGAGGAAGAAAAAAATCTAATTCCAATGATACTTTCTGACCACAGCACGACCATTCTGCAGAAATGAGGCAGAAGCACAAAGTCCTGATGGACAGGCAAATGTTCCTAAAATTCTGGTTGCTCAGATCCTAGGTTTTGCTTTGGAAGACTCCAAGGCTCATTAATTATAGTTCATTTTACCCTGGCCATTATATTAGACATGATATAAGTTTTAAACTAGGAAGCCTGTTTTTTTAATTGAACGCTCTTTACTGTCAAACTGACACATTCAAAATACTCTTGCTTGGATGGAGGTCTGCATATTTGTAGCTTTGAGACTGCAACTTTCTCAGGACACATAATGCCCCTAGTTAGAGATACTAGCTTTTTTGGTACTCAATATTTGGCTTAGTTCAATGGAAATTCATTGAACTTCTATGTTTATTGTCTCTGAAAGTTATTCCACAGACAGCTGGATTCTCTAACTTTCTCTGGACATCACATCAGGACAGCTTTGAGGATGACAGGGCCAGTGAGTAGACAGCCAGCTCTGTACAGTTTATATGGCCAAAGTAATAACATTTAATTGACTATATTTAACTGCAAATTTTCTCATTTTATTGATTACAATAACACTGTCACAAATATACATAATTTTTAAATAATTTATTATACAAATTTCTCCAAGTGTGTGAAGCACATTATTTGTTAAACAATGGTTTCACAGTTTGCCTAGCACAAGAAGTGACATACACTGGGGATTGGCTAGATGGCACTGGTGCATACTTCTGTGTTTCCACACAGATGCAACTGTTTAGAATATGATACTTGTTGGTTGAATTTCCTGGGATGTAATTGTTCAGCTGGAGCTTGATGGTGCTGTTGCTCTGTACTAATTATAGCACCGTATTGGTAACGAAGGACATTCATACTTAGTTCTCCTTTAGCCCTTCACCCTGACTTCCCTTGTTTGTGAGCTGATGCTTGCTACAGGAGGAAAGAAATCAACTAGTCAGATATTACAAGCCCACTGCTTTGGTGCTGATGGTTTCTGTGGCTTTTATGCATCTCTAAATAACCAACACACTCCACAAGTTTTGGCTCTGTATCATTTTTTCACACCTAAAGTAAACACGAGAGTAGATAGAATAGCACTTTAGTGATCACTCTGTGATGCTGTATGCATATCAGAAGGTAATGAGTGCCCAAAAGTTCCCCCTTTTTTTTTTTAAGGACTAGCAGTGAATTTTACCACAGTGCTACCTAAATGTTCAGTGTTCTCTCTACAATCCAGACCTCTCCCGTAGCAGAAAGGAACAGATTTCCCCAGTTCAGAGACAGTAAATCTATTAGCTAAAGCTTTACTATGCCCTGTAAGAGCCTGTAATGATGTCTTAAGGGACTGATTAGAATAGTCGTCATTAATTTCATGTATCTGTCATGGCCAGGGAAAAGATGAGAATGTGTATAACATCTGTGGGCAATGGTACTACCTATGCTGGCTGTCCCTCACTTCCCGTTTGTGACTTCTGTGACCCAGAGAAAGGGATTGCCTTTGTATGCATTAGTATGGCATTTTCTAAACTTTGTCCTGACTAGGGCCTCTGGGAACTAGAGGAATATACATGAGTGTATAATAACAATAAGTCATCATTCAAATTCCACATGTGGAGCAAACAGTTATAGCATAGCCTACATGAGTGATTACTGCTGAATACAGATCTAACTGCATGGAAAACTATATTCAGGAGGAATCCTTAGGAAGGCCTGCAAAATAATTCACTTTCTACTCCCCAAAATAGCATTTGCACTGTTCCCATACACCAGAACTAAACTGAATTTTAAGGAGGTTGGAATTACAGTTCTGTGGAATATACCCCAAAACGAATGGAGTGATTTTGCATTAAGAATATGCCTGAGTGGGAGAGGGAGGCGGAAATAAGTTCAGCTGCCAGCTTCCTGCTGCCGAAGGGAAGCACAGCTGCTTGGACTATTGAGCCACAATATTCTGGTAACAGCATTTTGGAAATGAGACACTTATTGACATTGTAGCTATGGCATATTTAGGTCCCAGTGGCTCCCCTGGAGCCTTGTCTCACTCCCTCACATTGAGCCAGTTGCTGAGCCAGTCTCTGAGGACTCTTTGGAAGTGGTGTGCCCACTATGGCACATGACATGACAAAGCAGGAAATTTCTCAAAGAAAGTAACTTGACAAGAACAAAATCTGATCTCAAAATGAGCAGAGAAAACACCAGTAAATGACAGCAATTATTTGCATATTTTAATATCTGCGTTGGTCTAATATTCTCTGGGGTGCAACCTTATTCAATGCACCCACACAGTTATTCTCCATGCCCCCCGGTTCTGTATTTTGAACACTGTAAAATCCTTTCCAATAATTTTGCCAAAGACAAGCTTACTTCATGAAGCGTTTTTAAGGGTCTCATTAGCTATATTGTTTTTGTCTTCACATTCCTCTCTGACTTTCTCCAGCTGTAATAATTTTCAAGGCTGTTTACAATCTTCCTCCATACCTCCTTCATTCAATATTTAGAGGTCAGTTCTTGCCTCCAGCCCGTGATGCCAATTTCAATCTTCCGTTCTTTAGATGTTGAATAAGCATCTGCTTTTTCCCAAGCTGTCCCTACAACTTGGAGGAGTCTGTCCACAAGTTTCTACAGAAGGGCTTCTGCAAAGTTACCCCCTTTTGTCAATGAGAAAATTCATACAGCAAAGAAAATATATGAGATAGATTTCCACTCCTCCCAATAATGAGTTTTGAAAATTACAAAGGAGAAAATTAACTTAATTGATACTGTACCTAATTGTACTGTAGCAGAGCTGAAATCTAAGCAACAAAGTAATTATCTGGGACACCAATGTTATGATTCTGTCAGTCCATATATTGCATCTTTGCAAAATAATGACGTTGAAAAATCTAGCTGGTATCTACTTTATATATATATATATATATATATATGAAGTGTAAATCTAGTTTACTTCTGATAAGTTCTATAGAGAAAGCCCAGTGACTTGTATATCACTGCATCTCACAGGTCTCTCCTAGTGTGATAAAAAACTACAGCTTAACCCTTTAATTGACTTCTTCATTGTATTGACATCAGTGCACCAGACTGACTCACCAGTTATGTGAATGGAGGAAAGTAAAAAAGACTGTAGTCTCTCTCTGCAGCATGAAGAACTATTTCCTTCACCTGGAAGGGATCAAGAGTTACTGAAGAATGAATCTCTAAAAGGAATAGTTCCCTTCAAACAGTTATACAAATACAAAGGTGGAGGACACACTGCTTGTACATGTGTGGATTTCCAAGAGCCTAATTATGAAAATATAACATTATTATATGGAGAGAAAAAGCATGTGAGACATCACTGTTCATAACCACAGATTCTTCACATCCCACATAAATATCTCTAGA